>APFE031522758.1:0-10669 GCA_000404065.3 Pinus taeda | reverse complement strand
AGTCTCAGCTGACCCGAAGTCAGCTTCATAGTAAGTACCACTCCTACCACTGGTCCCAGACCAGTATCGTAGTTTCAGAGAGTGTACCACTGGTCCTAGACCAGTCTCAACCGACCGGAAGTCAGCATCATAGTATGTACCACTCTCACTGGTCCCAGACTAGTTCTGCACTGACACGAAGTCAGTCTCGGAGTATGTACCACTGGTCCCAGACCAGTCTCAACCGACCCGAAGTCAGTGTCATAGTATGGTACAACTCCTACTACAATCGCCATGGAGAACACATCAATCAAGGCTGCCATGGAGAACACATCAATCCAGGCCTCACTAGAGAACTAATCATCGTGCTACACAAGAGAGCGAATCATCTTGTTCCACAAGAGCGAATCATCTTGTTCCACAAGAGAGCGAATCATCTTGTTCCAGTGTGCACCAGCCAGGGGAGGGTGAGTCACCCTGTGGTCGTATGTTGCTCCAGTAATAACTGCAAGCCCTCAGAGCTCCCAGAGCTCAATGAATGCAACATGCAGGTCCCTTGTACAAGGGTTTCTTGCCGACTCCAAGTCGTTTGGGAAAATCATAGATTAGATCTTTCCTCGGGGCTTTGACAAGGTGTATCAACATGTACATCATCTTAATGCGATGGAGCCTCCTTGCTCATCAACTTGCCATATCCCAGATGATGTCTATCTGCTGGAGCAATCGACGAATATGGGATTCCTCAATAATCGAATCCCACCTCTAGTTGTTACAGAGAATCACAGTGGTATCCAATGTAAATTCAAAACAGCTCACTCAAGAGCTTTTACAACCAGACTGCCTCACACGAGGTCATGCTAGCAGCAATATATTCTGCTTCGGCGTTGCTCAAAGCCACTGACTTCTGCTTCCTGCTCATCTAGGATATCGAAGCAGATCCCAAGGTGAAACAACACCCAGAAGTGCTCTTACGGTCCACCACATTGCCTGCCCAATCAGCATTAGTATATCCAAGCAGTCTTACATCTCCGGCAATGTATCTTAACACATTGTGCCACGAAGATATCTCAGAAGATTCTTGGCATCAATCCAGTGAGGCTCAACAAAATATGAGCTCACCATGCTAACTGCAACACAGATGTCCGGACGAAGGTTCTCCAAGAACATCAACGTGAATGAGTTTATGAAACTCAGAGGCATTTCCCAAATCAGGTCCGACATCACTACCATATAACTTCTGAAAGTTAAGATCCTTGAGGTAGTCACAGGCTTGCAGCTTAGCTTTCCACATTCAGAATCCAACTCCCTCTATCTCCTATAAATGAGAGGGTCTGCACTTATCAGACATAGGTGCCGGTACGAGAGGTTTATCATCCACAACCTTCGAGTAATGGTTTGGATCGGTTTCACTCCTAGTGAGTCTCAGCTGCATTAGACAGCTATCAATCCTCTAATAATATGCCCGAGGTGTTTTGCTTCAAGCCATAGAGGGCTTTCTTCCACCTGTATACATGAGATTCCCGATAATGAGTCTTAAATTCCTCGGGTTGTTGCAAGCATGTGGACCTGCTGCATGAGGGGAATGGTCCCCTTATAACATTTTCCTTTGGTACATTTCAGAAATGTACCTTCATGCTCCTTTTTGAATTCAGGCATCCAAGTCACCATCTAACTCACAGACCTCCGGCGCTGAGTCAATGGACATGGTCCCCAGTGGACTTCCTGCAACTTGATACAACCCTGAACTCAAAAGTATCTTTAAAAGATCTATTTTCAAATACGTACCTTTGTAACCTTTGACTTCCATGTCTGAGATGGACATCGGGGTCTTCTTGCGATCAGGTACATAAAAGGGATTCTAGGGTTCCTTGCTTTCGTGGAAGAGTCGACCATTTCCTTGATGACCTACATTACTAGTTATTCCTTTGATCATTGAAGATGTCCCAGGAATGATTGTTATCTTCATCAAGAGATGTGTCTCTGCCATGTACAACCGCCGAACTTATTTCAACAAGGCATCCGCCTTTCCTTCCACCCTTAGATCCGAACTTCCCAATGAAGTGATCATTAGATGGGCCATCAAAAACTTTCGCTACGCCATTCTGATAACATTCTCTGCTTTGACTTCACCCTAGGTGAATTATGAGGAACCCATTGATCCTTCTGTCTTGTCCCAACTGTCTTTGGTGATTGCTCTTTCACTCTTTCTTGGGCATTTTCTTCACCTCAACTCTGATACCATGTTAAGTTTCGGTATATTCTATGAGCAATTTATTTAAATTTTCAGAATTGGAAATCACATCAGCATTATGATAAACTGCAGATAGAACATAAATATAAAACGCAGAAGACAAGCCAAGACAAGAGGACACAAGATATGGCGCAAGCCAGGGACAAACCCCACAATGTGTGGGGAAACCCTTTGATCAAATCTTCTTTTATCTTCAAAGTTCAACAGAGAGAGAGAGAGAGTAAATTTACAATAGAAGTCAACACTTTGACTTATCTAGATCTAAGCATAGATCATCTCCTATAACGATGAAATCAGTTGAAGGCATTCTGCTTCAACTGATTGTCCAAGGTGACGGCTTCACCTATCATAGTGTTGCCTTTCGTCCATTTGCTGACATAACTGTGTGACACCATGCTATACTATCACAAGTGTTGAACCTTGATCACTGAGCTGCTCCTGCTCTCATCATCATGCTGCTCATTATTTATCATGCCCACTGCTTCATTCATCATCATACATCACTGCTTTGATAAGGGGATTATACACCATAGTTGTTTATCCTAATCATTTTCATGATGTCGAGACTGAGTCCTTTTTACAGGTTCACTGTAATACTGAGATCATCTTTATGGCATGACAGTCTCACTATTCCATCTCCATCCGATGTTCTGTAGCTACAAGAGTATGATGTCATGACTGTTCTTATTCATGTGGAATTAGAACAACACTGGAACGCTGAGATTGTTCAAATGTTATGTCACTGTTGTGTCTATATGCTCCAGTTATCCAAGGTCTTGACTGTGACAGCACCTAATACCCAATCGAGGTGCAGTCAAGCCCTAGATTTGGATCTGCTCCTTCATGTCTACAATGTGACCTCCTGACAGTGACTCCTTTTCCATGTGAAATCACTGAGCCATCTGAATATGCGTGAATTTTGTGCTTCTGCATTTAGGGCATCAACTCGTGAACAAGTCTCAGTGTTTAGACGTCTTCATGACTACGTGGAAAGTGTCAGCGTATTTTCCACGCTGAGCGTGTATATATATATATTGTTGTCCCATTACAGCATATGAAATGCTGCGTAAGCTATCTCAATGACCAGCGTATATATAATTGCTGCGTTCATTGCCTGAGTATATATGACTGCATGATATTCATGACAACGTATTTATGTTTTATTGAATACACAGGATATCATTGTTTCATTGACCACCGTATAGTCCCATTGACCTGCGTATGGGTGCTTCATGAAGATCGTAGCTAGGTCCTGCGGCTATGGTTATGACTGCGGCTAGGTCTTCAACGAGCATCATAGTTCCATATGCTTTGACTGCATTTTGCTTCAGGACAGTGTATTGTATGTGACTGCGTTCCTTACATCATGAAGTGTATAAATACGAAAGTCTATATGACTGTGTTCCATACAGCATGAAGCGTATATGTATATTGCTTATGCTGTGTATGACAATTTATGTGTTTCCACTTGCGTATATATAATTCCATGAATAATGTGTGATTCTTTCACCCACATACATTTGCTGCGTGCACATATATGTTTCCACCTGCGTATATTATATGGCTAGCGTAATGCTATGTGAATGTGTATGAAGTGTTTCCATGAACGGCATAGGGTTTCACTTCTTGAACAGTGTATAGAGGTTCATCATGAATAACGTATAGGTTTGCATATTGACTGTAATTTAGGGCATCATCTGCGTGTGAGCTAGCGCACCATCTATTCCAGCGTATTCTATGTTCTCTCCTTCTCCAAAAACCCGAGACGTGGAGAGTAGATCACCTCAAGAATACTTGTGTTCCAATTGACATCAAAACTCTACTATTTATACTAAAGGCGGATGATTGAATAGACATGACGTTTGGGCTTCTAGAGCCTACATAAGAGCTGGTCGGCTTGATAATAATTATATAAACAAAATAAATTCATATCTCCATAAATACTTATCGGAATCGGATGATCTTTGGATCAATCCTACACCTCTCGACGAGAGGGATCCAATAAAAATATCAGCTGCCATAAATAAGCCAACCCACAGGGAGTTTGGCCCTAGTTGCCAATTTAACACAATTGAAATCCATGTCATTGGAAATGCATTCATTTGGCATCAAAAGTGAAGAAGATCTTTGAATACTACATATTTCAATCATACATATGCTAGAATTTAACTAGGAGATCCATGGTTAAACCCAACAAAAGCCACAATTTTGATGTTGTTGATCTATTCCAATCATACATATGCTAAAATTTAAGTATGAGATCAATGGTTGAACCCAACAAAAAATAGGATTTTGATGTTGATATAATTTGGTTGCTTCCCCTCCTATACACCAAGATCTAGATCCATATTTCTCTATCAATAATCATTAATGTGAGGGTTTGTGAATGTAGTGATTGCCTTTTGACATATCCACCCTTGACACAAGGAACATTGACAAATACAAGTTGTTAGATGCAAAAACCAAGTATATAGTGAGTAGAGAATATCTGTATAATATTTTATGATACAAAGTTTTCTATCAAGGGCTAGGAGACTAAAAATTCAAATATTTGCAAGTTCCAATTAATAATTAAATTAATCATGAAAGGATCATCACAAGAATTAAATGGGTTTAATCAAATATCTATTGAAGATGCAATGAATTGTCTAATATAAAAGATTAAACTAGAGGAAATCAAGTAATGTGGTGCCAAACGCCATGAAGATGACTTCTTAAAGGGTAAATGCTATCAATTTTTTAAAATGTGGCGAGCACATGACTTGATTGTTTCACTTGCTACAGATAAATATCTAGATCTATTTTTATTTTTTAAGAATAATGCTACAAGGGTGAATGCAACAATTGCCTTTTTAATATATCCACGTATGGCACATACAAGTTATCTCACATGACTGTCAAGAAACATTGAAAATGTACATATACATTATTTGCAGTACATAGTCTTCTATCGAGCATTATGATATCAAGATTAAGAGGTTTTTCAAATTAAATTAATCTCCTCTTAACAACAAAACTCCTAGTATTAGGGACCACATGACTTGATCATAGCATAAATAATAATGAACATTGTTGAACCATTTTAAAAAGTCCATTTTAACTTATATTAAAGATAACACACCCAAAAATGAAATGAAATGCATTGAATTATAAATACACAATTTAACTTTATAATGAGAAAGATGTTCAATTATTGATTGCCAACATTTAACCCTAATTAATGATAATATTAATCTATTTTGATTGATATACTACTTATTATTGCTATTTAATGTCCTATATTACATCAACTTAATTGATATTTCTCTTTAGCTTTATTTGATATTGCTTCAGTATTTTTCTCTTCTTAAAAACAAGTAAAGATGATTCAATTGAACCTATAAAACATACAATTACACATTTAAAAAATTATTATTCTTCTTGTTTACCTAGAATCATGAATGTATAGTTGGAAGGTCTAGCATTTTGACTAAACTCGCGTTGTTTTTAGCCAAAAAAAAAATGGTCAAATTGAGGTTAGAAAGAGCATGGGGATTTGCATTCATCTCTCACGCATAGATATTACATTTGGAAAATAATTAAAGAATTTTGTGAATTACTCTTTAGCTTTATTTGATATCATTTTAGTAATACAATTACATATTTAGAATATTATTATTCAACTTATTTAACTAGAATCATGAATGGATAGTTGGAAGGTAACATTTTCACTGCATTCGAGTTGTGTTTTTGGCCAAAAAAAAAAAAATTGGTCAAATTGAGGTTAGAAAGAGCATGGGGCTTTGAATTCATCTCTCACACATAAATATTGCATTTGGAAAATAATTAAAGGATTTTATGAAATTTAAAACGATATTTTAATTGCTTGGTAAGTTTATTATCAAATTAAAGTAAAATAAATCAATTTAAAATAATCAATATATTTTGTTTTAAAAAAAATACACTCACCATTTATCATATTGTCTATGCATATTAATTTGGTAGTACTAAGATTAGTCACCACCTATTTACAAATCCATTAATGATGACTAAGAGATTGTAGTGTAGTCCTTATAGTTATATTAAATTCTCGAGTCTATAAATAAGAACAAATGCATCAAAATTATACCATATGAGATTGACATACATAAGATTATAACATATAAAACAAACATCAAACACATTTTTATGTTTCAAAAATTTATGTAGAAATTAATAAATAAGCTATTCATATATATATGCATGCATTGTTTATTTTACATAGAAGTTAAATATATATACAACCAAATTTATATCAATAGACAACACCCCTAGAGATCTATTTTTGAAGTAACATTTGTTTGCATATACAAATTAATCATACCTAATAAAATTTATTAAAAAAACACAACCACTTAATATATATTTTTACAATGATGTGTGGTAACCAACAGTTTCATATCCATATCAATGTCTTTCTCACAAAAAAAATTAATCATATATACAAACAAATTTGTAACATTGTCTTTAGTTTTAAAATAAGCTAAAATAACATGTATTATTGTAGCTAGTTTCTTACACCCATCTTAGTCTATCTTTCATAGACATATTAATCACATATGCAACCAAATTTAATATACAAACAAATTTGTAACATTGTCTTTAGTTTTAAAATAAACTAAAATAACATGTATCATTGTAGCTAATTTCTTACATCCATCTCATTGTCTATCTTTCATAGACATATTAATCATATATGCAACCAAATTTATGACATATGCTACACCACTTGTATCTATCTTTAAAGTGACATGGGTCATTCCAATCTTTCTTATATCCATCTCATTGTTTCTTTTTTATTGGCAAGTTGATAATATATAACCAGAGCTGTGACATAGATGACACCATCTGAAAACTATTTCTAGAATAGCATGCATTCTTGTTGATGTTAATATATTTATAATATATTTCATTTTTCATGAGTAAGAATCATAGGTTGTATAGGAAATTTTACTTCCTATAACGATGTCCTTGTTCGATACAAGTGGTAACAATGGAAATACCAACCCAGTGAAAATTTGGTCTGCATGTAAAATGAAATTTTTTGGTCAGCAATATTTAACATAACTATGGATAAAAAAACAAAAAAACAAATTATTGGTTAAAAATTCCAACATTAAATATTAAATAACCATTCTTAAAAATTAAATACATTATATTAAAAACTAAAATACAATAATATTTTATAATTATACAGATTTTTCGAAATAAACTCTATAATATACCAAATAAAATATCAACCAAATGAAATATCAAACTTTATGAAAACTCTAAAATATGCAATAAAATATCAAACTCTATGATAAGCACAACAAAATCCTCTTAAGAAAATTAATGAAACCATTGTTAAAGATAAAAAAAAAAATTACAATAAGATGTGGTGGATCATAGTAGTGAGAACTCGCTCTCAAGAATCATGTATAACCATCAACGATATTTATTCTAACCATTGCATCATCTAGAGCAAGGATTATTGTTATATAAAAAAATATTATGCCCACCATTGTTGGCATCCTTTGATATCCAACTTAATTGAAAGACCTGCATCTTTAAGTTTATGAAGTTGGCGGATGGCCCAAAAAAAAAAGTGTTGAACCATATTTTATCCGGTAAAAGTTATGGTTTACTTTATCAAGTGGGTGTTTTACATATAAATAAATAAGATGTTAATGTTTTAAATAAGATTTCATCATGGTGAAGTTAGGGTTTTCTGTTAATATTGAATAAATTAATGCTTTTTGCGTGTTTTGTGATATGGACTAATTGTCTCTCGTGGATTCTTATCTTTGGCTATGCGATTGTTGACCAACACCTGCAGGTTTTGGTTTAACGACAATTGTGATTCCCAACAAGTGGTATCAGAGCATAGGTCACGAGTTCGATAAACACTCGGCTCGCATTGGGGGGAGATTATTGGACATTGGATAAATTGACGCTCTCCATGTGTTTCGTGACATGGACTAACCACCTTTCACAGATCCTTATCTCTGGCGATGCGTTCATTGACTAACACTTGTGGGTTTTGGTCTAACGACAATCGTGATTCCCAACATTTTCCTCTACATAAGTTTAAGTTTTAGGGCCATCAAGTGGATTTATTAGATATAACCAAAATATCAATTAACTAATTTATTTTGTCTTTACATTAACCACTTGAAGGACAATATGCGTAAAGAGTTCTCTTGCAACAAAAAATTTGCTACAACATTTACAAAGAATTGGTATAAACTTCTCCACTATCCCATTCCTTAGCCTAGAAACAATACTTACAATATAATGCAGCAAACATCTTTGCATGTGTTTAAATTGGCAACTAGGGTCAAACTCCATATGGGTCATCTTATTTATAGCAGCTAATATTTTTCTTGGACTCCTCTCATTGTGGAGGTGTAGGATTGATCCAAAGATCACCTTATTCTGATAAGTATTCATGGAGTTATGAATTTATTTGTGTTATAAGACAATTCGTCGAGGTCGGCCAGCAACTAAATAACCCCCACATGTGCTCAATGTTTTAGTATAAAAGGAGATGACTTGAGAGTCATTTCACACACACTTCTCTCTTGATTTTCTCTCCACTCACTTTGGGTTTTAGCGAAAGAGAAATCTAGGAGAATGATGCCCTAGCCGCAGTCCTCAAGGATGCCCTAGCCACAGTCCTAAAGTGGATGATCTAGCAGCAGTCCAAGGGAGAAGACCCTTGATTTTATACGTTGTCGAACCTGCCCTCTACGTTGCCTAAAGGAGAGACATAGCACGGTGAAAAAGACCTATTCACGCTGCCCAAATACGCAAATCTATCATGCCCTAGCTGCAGTAAGGAAGACCGAACAACGAGGGTTTTTGGAGGTTGTTTCAGGGTCATATGTGAAGGTCGAGTTGCTGTTAGGAGGGCCGAGATATCTCCCTAGAGGGCCAAGGCAGAGGAGGATTTTTTGGGTTTGATGTGTGGGGCAGAGGAGGATTGTTTAGGTTTGATGTGTGGGTCGTAAGCTACAACAAAGATACATGTGACAGCGTGCGCTGTTTTGGGGTCATGTTATACCCTCATCTTCAGCGTCGAAGTAGAGGGTTTACACTAGCATAGGTCGCATTTCATAAGGGAAATTCTAGGCCAGATTTGAGGATGATTAGGGACAAACAGTAATTACCGTAGTAATGAAGTGACAAACAACAACATTTGTATGCTGTGTTGGCAATAAGATACATCGGACAACAAGGTCACATGGTGCAACAAAGGAATATGGGACAACAAGGTCACATGCTGCAGCAAAGGTAGATGGGACGGAAAGGACATGGTGCTTGCATGGGACAACAAGCAATCATGGTGCAACAGTATGAGTAGTGACAACATTGTGATAAAGGGCAGCATGATGCAAAATGCTACAACATAATGATTGGCATCATGACAATGTGAAGTGTAGCATGTTGTGTGGAGCACTTGCTAGTATAGTACAGTGATATTAAATGCTACAATGAGATGCATCATGATGGGCATAGTAAGGTACAGGATGAGACAACACTAGTAAGTGCAACAAGATGATGAGCTACAACAAGATGTTATAGTATCGAAGGATGCAACATAAGGTGCAACATGGTAATGAGGTCCAACATAGTGATGATGGGTGCTGCAACATGATGACAAGGTGCAGCACAATGCATGGTGATGGAGTCACCTCAGAGAATCCATTGAAGCAGCGTGTCTTCAAGCTAGGTAGTAACTCCAATAGGCAATAAAACTGATTCATTTTATTTCATTAGGTAGGCTATTGTTATATACAAAAGGGTGTGACTGCTCAGTTCATCTTCTGATGACTGTTCACATTCCTAATTTAACTATTTACATAAAATCACCCAATCGTGAGGATTAGGTGTCAACATTCCCCCCCCTTAATCTAAAGGGATGTTGGTGAGTCCAAACATCGTTCTGAATCTTTCAAGTTTTTCTCTTCCAAGCGCTTTGGTGAAGATGTCTGCAATTTGCTCATTTGTGGAACAACGACAGAGATGGATTATTTTTGCCTCAACATGATGTCGGATCAGATGATATTTAGTATTGATGTGCTTTGTTCGATCATGGAACTTTGGGTTCTTGGCCAACTTTATTGCAGAGGTGTTGTCAATCATGAGTGGAGTTGATTGTACTTGTTTTACCAGCGAATCTTCAAGAATTTTCTTGAGCCACACAATTTCTTTTGTTGCTTCAACTGCTGCCACGTATTCTGTTTTTGTTGTGGAATCTGCTGGAACTGATTGTTTGTGTGGTCTCTAGGAGACAGCTCCTGATCCAAGACTCATAGCATATCCTGAAGTAGATACCCCACTTTCTTTGTCTCCATCGATGTCTGAATCAGAGTATCCGATCAAACTGAAGTCATCCACCTGTGTGTACTTGATTCCATAGTCTTGAGTTCCCTTCAA
>APFE031522756.1:0-43583 GCA_000404065.3 Pinus taeda | reverse complement strand
CTGACTTGTAATAGTATTAAAATCATTTAAATGATCTGCAACAGATCCACCTTCCGACATCTTCATATTAAATAACCTTTTCATAAGAAATACCTTGTTTGAGGCCAAGGGTTTTTCATATAGTTTATCCAACGCCTTAATCAAACCCTCTGTCATTGTTTCCTTTGAAATGTTGAAGGCGACCGATGTTGCAAGGCACAGCCGTATTGTTCTGAGTGCCTTTCTATCAAGAAGGTTCCATTCTTCATCTTTCATACCTGTCGGCATCTTTGTTTTTCCGCCCAATGGTAGGTGTAGATCTTTCTGATACAGATAATCGTCCATCTGCATCTTCCACAACGAGAAATTTTGGCCATTAAATTTCTCGACCCTAAACTTACCATCTTCCGCCATTTCTCCCACTCGAGCAAGGAACCCTTCTTTCCTGCGAGTTTATGAACCAAATAGACCTTCGGCTCTGATACCAGTTGTTAGGAAATTTAAATATTACGGAGCAATGGAACACATAAAATATTGCAGAAATATAAACACAGAAAATACACAAAATAAGAGAGACACGGATATACGTGGTTCACCCAGTTTGGGCTACGTCCACCTCGAACAGCCAGTCCTTCCTTTCTATTATCCAGCAAAATGAAGAGACACAACCTACAGCAAATCCGCTTGTAATATCCTCGGTTTCTCTCACAGTCTCACCTCTCTGTTTCTCGCTCACACAGAATACACATCTATCTCACAGCCTCAAATACAATGCCCTCATACAAAGAGAGGGGTTGCCTTCTAGGGCAAAAAACCCTAAACTAAGCATAATTTCTACCATCAGATCATCCGCCTAATGAACGGCCCAGATTGACTAGAAATTACTATAATTTTACAAGGCAAATTTACATCTGTTTTTAGCTTCGCGGGCGCTGCCCCCGAGCCCCCGTCGGGGGACCGCTGGCCCCCGGACCCCCCAGCCGGGGGGGATCGGCCCACCCGGACCCCCACGAGGGGGACAAGTCCCCCCCGCGTGGACGGGTGTACAAAACTTCCTACGGTATACATTCGGTTGAAACAAAGACCTCTCAACAATCATGCTCCACACACAACAAAGGCGGTGTTCTTCAATGCTATAGTAATGAATGAAGCATCTCGAGGCATGCCAGAAAAGGTTAAGGCTAGGCTATGTCTCAGGTATGCGATGAAGTCTTCTATGCTGTTTCACGTGGTTCTTTCCCATGCCACTGGCCTCATTTCTATTTATAGGCTGTTTGAGGTTAGCTCTGTTATCACTGAGGTCTCTCGGCTCTTGCGGGGGAAAGTTTCTCTGGTGCCTGGCTCGGCCCTCTTGGAGCGGCTCCTGCTGTCCCTCTCGTTCCTCTCCTGGGTTTTGAGTTGTTGTTTTGTTGTCTGTGTCTTGATGTTTCATTATCCAGTCTCAAGTCTTATCTCTGGTTTTGGGTTGTGGGTTTGGAGCTGTTGTTTCATAGCCTTTATTCTGATGATTCATTATCCAGTATCAGGGCTCGATTCTGGTCTCAGGTGGTGGAAGGTTGGCCCTATCATTCCTAAGGCCTCCCATACTTTGCTTGGAAAGGATAATTTAGCGCTCAGTTCTGGTTGTTTAGCGCCGGGAATCCATGGGTTCCCTTCCTGTTCTTGGTGCCTCTGTTGCTTTATCTACCTGCCTGTTGCTTTGCCTTACCGACATCCCACTGCCTCTCCCTCTTAGATGCCTCGTCTTTGCCAAAGAATGGGGTGCCGGAGAGGCCAGTCCCAGCGTGTGCCTACCAGCTCATCCTCTGATTCGCCCTCCCTCTCCTGAGTTGTTTGTTGGCCGCTACCCCAGCACCCGCAGTGGCAGAGGGCGGCTCCATCCCCCCAGATACCACCGTGGGCTTCCTTCCTCATCTTGCTTGACAATTTTCTCTTTTAACAACTCTCTAAATAGGCCTTAGATAATGGCTCATATCACGGTAGTCTTCCATGAGACTGATCAAACTAAGGACTCTGGCTCTCAGCTGGGAGGTTCGGAGGCTGTCTCTGCTCCTTCTTCCCTCCAGTTGGGACTTGGAAATGCGCCTCAGTAGGATTTGAATGTACAGGTTTGTAGTGCTCAGGATACAGTGATGGTGTCGGTTGACCCTCGTCCCTCCGATCAGAACTTGGCTCAAGCAAGGGATCCGCCAGAATATGGATGGTGTCATAAAGAGGAAGAACCACCAGATGACTAGCGCGCTCTCCCCGGCTTCTTCTTCATGTTATGTGATTTTTACACTACTTTGTCATGCACACATTTTTGTGGTTCTCCTGTGTTTTTTGTCATTTTTGTCAACTAGGAAGGATCAAGAGAATATCAATATGGTCCCCTGCATGGGTTCTGATATCATTCATGTCTATGAACTCATTGCCTACAGTTACTATTCTCTCCTACTTTTCTTGACAGTTCTGCCTCTCTTCAGAGCAGAGTCTTGACTTCAGTCTCATTGTAATTGTACTTTGTTACTTTATTAATATAATAAATATTACTTAGAAAAAAAATAATATAATATATTTAAAATTTTCGAAATTAATTCATATTGTTGTGAAGTGTTTTAAGCCTTACTTCCAATATTTCCCTGGTACTACTCCAAAAGAGCACTTTGTGCTACCTCAACTAAGGAGCTTTCAATAACATAAGTGTTTTAATGGCGAAAAATCGACCAAATAAGATAACCTTTGATATATGCTTGCCATGATTGTTAAACAAGATAGGATCCCATTTGAACATTATATTCTTTCACTTGTCAATCTCTCCACTCCTGATTTTTGAGGACTACTCTTACGTACAAGTCAAACAATCAAAGAAGGCACATTCTGAAGAGAAAAAAATTTCATGTGAATTTCTTTTGTTTAATTATAATCAACATGTATATATATTGAGGAATGATTAGGAGAATGATCCAAGTGGCAAAGAAACTATCTATTGTATCAATATTTTTGGGAGATGCTTTAAGAAACATGCATTGAGGTTGAGGTTTGCACCACATAATTGCCAGATATCAGGAATAATCATTCCACACAAATCATGAGATATTTAAACTTGGCATTGTCCCTTTTATAGATATGTCATTCAAGCGGGGTAGACCATGATAAGAAGCAATCTCGAGGGCAGACCAGGGCAAGAATCTGTGTACCCATATGTTGTTTTTAAGGACATGATTGATGTTCTTCAATAATCTAATAAATAATTTTTTTTCCCGCTATTATGTATTCAAGATTTAGTAGTTTAATAAAATCATAATGGGATTACAAACAAGGAGATGTTGAATTATTATCTCACAAGTCAATGAAATTGTAACTATATTTCATGTAATCGAATCAATAAATTATTACATACAAAACAAAATAATGTGTTCAGAATGAAATTTAGAGCAAAAATACAAAGCTTTCAATCAAGAATGAGATGTTGAACTAATAATTTCCTGAGGCACTGAACCTTTCAATAGTTTTCATTACATCAAAACAAAATGAATTTAAAAGATGAAAAACCTATTTCGGGGTCTCTTAAGTGCCTTGCGTAAAACAATGTCAATCTCTCTTGATGCCACACCTCGAAATTGAGGAATAAAATATTTTATACATGGAGGCTCACAATTCAAAGAGGGGATTGAGTTCTTGAATTTAAAATGGGCTTTGAGCTTGGATACTCTTATTAAGAATTAAAGGCATATTATTCCTTCAAAGAAATCTTCCAATCCCAACTTGTTAAGGACCTTTGCAGTGTGAACTTTATCACTGCTTGGAAGAGACATAGACACTCCCCAAACAGAAAGCGAAGTTGCCAAGCTTTGAGATCACATTTTTGGAATAAAATGCAGTTGGAAAAAGAAATCGAATTAGAGATAGGCTTCCTTGAGCATGATGGCATAGGTAAAAGGTAACGAGGAAGAAAGCCCCCCAATCTTGCACATATCTTGCTCATCCGAGATGGCATGAATCACTGGACCTGCACTAAAGATGCCAAGAGTCTTGTGGAAGTTACAGCGATATCCCTATATGTGATGAGAGTGACCGATTGGTTTGCTCAAGGTTTGAAAGTGTTGTAGATCATGTGTGAACCACTCAATTTACGACAATATTTTGCATTTTACTTAGGCATGAACTCCCCATCGACCCAAGGGAGGATTAGGCTAAATAACTTGGAAAAAATCCTAATCATTGCAACTTGCTAACTTGATGCTTAGCTTAACTTCCCTTGCAATGGTTTCTCTTGGTGTCTATCATCTATTTGTAACTGATGTTTATCTTCTATTTGTAACTTGCAATGTATTATTTCCAGTTGGTCTCATCATCATCAATTTGTTGGTATAATCATGGGTAGTGGTGGCGGAAGCAACATGCTCAGGTTCTACACAAATGATGCTCTTGGCCTCAAAATTACAACGATGGTCATATTTCTCAATGAGCCTATGTTCATAGGGTTCGTTAGAGACCTCCATGTCATTGGCAAGTTGTATTGCTACAGATTCGAGGAGCGTGAAGTACACGTTTGGATGGTTCGCATGATGGTTTGTAGCAGCTAGCAGTGAAAAGTTGGCCAACTTAGAAAACACAATGGATAGTTGGCAGTGAAAAGATTATCCAAGTTAGAAAACACATGGTTAACTGTGAGTGGCCTTCAATAGACGACGAAGGTTGTTGGGCATCCGTCCCCTAAAAGAATGCCTTCAGCGTAATTAGAGTGTCAAATTAAGTTAACTATTGCGATTTAATATGGTAATGCAAAACCCACATAATTTCAAGTCACACAACCAAGAACACGGAGAAAATTATCAAGATGACATTGAGAGCACAACATACATTGGAAAGGCGTAGTCTACCGAGGCCACAAATTAGTCTAGAAAATTAATTTTTATTGGAATTTGGTCCTTTTTGTTTTCAAAAAAATTGATTGGAGTGTTTGAATAGTTGTTTTGTTAGATCAGAGCATACATAACACACAACGGATTTATACTCAGAGAATTAGACGGCAATAGCAAAGAATAATTCACAGAGACGGACAAATGGAGAAACAACAAGATTACTTAGTTAGAAATAGTAGAATAGATAAAACAATCACTAGAGAACATAAATCACTTTGCATTACATAACAGGCTTGGGCCTTGGCTTGCTTTCCTTGGCCAGAGAAATTACAAATTTATAGAGACAGAAGAAGGATCTAGAATCCTGTGTCTGATTCAGATGGAGATCTAGAATGATCTAGAAACCACTGGCGGTGTAGGAGGATCTAGAATCCTGGAGATCTAGAAATCTAATCTAGAAGGATCTAGAATACTGCGTGAATTTGGCTTCACACTTAACATTCTCCCACTTGAAGCCAAATAAGAGTCATCAAGTCACATCGAGTCCTACCATGCCTCTACATAACTCATGTTTATTTTGTGGTAGAATCTTAGTGAGCATATCAGCAGGGTTCCTATCTGCATGGATCTTTTCCAAGGATAACTATTCTTCCTCCAAAGCATGCCTGATCCAATGGTACCTTAAGTCAATGTGCTTGGTTTTTGAATGAAATGCTAGGTTTTTCGCCAAGTGAATGGCACTCTGACTATCAAAATATAACACATACTTGTCATGCTTTATTCCTATCTCTCCTAGGAATCATTGCATCCACAACATCTCTTTACAAGCTTTTGTTGCAGCTATGTACTCTGCTCCTGTTGTAGAGAGGGCCACTATTCTTTGTAGCCTTGACACCCAAGACACTGTTGCACCTGCGAATGTATACAAATAACATGTAGTGGACTTTCTGGTATCCATATCTCCAGCCATATCTGCATCTGTAAATCCTTCAAGCACAGTCTCATCATGACCAAAACATCAACAATAATGACTAGTACCCTTGAGATACCTTAAAATCCATTTTATTGCTTGCCAATGTTGTTGGCCTTGATTGCTAAAGAACCTGCTCATTACTCCTACTAAATATGCAATGTTTGGTCGTGTGCATACCATGGCATACATTAAACTACCAACTACTGAAGCATAAGGAATTATGCTCATCTCTTCTTTCTCTTTGTCATTACTAGGACATAATTCAGTACTCAGTTTGAAGTGGGCTGTAAGGGGTGTACCAACTGGCTTGGCATCCTTCATGTTAAACCTGTCAAGCACCTTCTTGATATATTTTTCTTGTGACAGCCACAACCTTTTGTTTTTCTTGTCACGCGTAATCTGCATGCCCAATATCTGTTGTGCTAGTCCCAAATCCTTCATTGCAAATTTGCTACCCAAATCTTTCTTCAACCTATTGATCTTATTCTTATCATGCCCAACAATCAACATGTCATCCACATATAACAATATGATATAATTTCCTTGATCATACCTCTTGATATAGACACAATGGTCAGCTTCCAACTTCTGAAAACCAAGTTCCAACATGAATGAATCAAATTTCTTGTACCATTGTCGAGGTGTCTATTTCAACCCATAGAGACTCTTCTTCAACTTACAAAGAAGGCCTTCTTTGCCTTTTTCTATGAAGCCTTCTGGTTGCTCCATATAAATTTCTTCCTCCAATTCACCATGAAGGAAAGCAGTTTTTACATCTAACTATTCAAATTTTAGGTCTAAAGCAGAAACTAGACCAAGAATGACTCTAATGGATGACATTTTAACAACAGGTGAAAAAATTTCAGTAAGTCAATATCTTCATTTTGGGCAAAACCTTTCACCACCAGTCTTTCTTTATACCTCTCCTTCTTTTCGTCACCTTCATGCTTAATCCTGTACACCCATTTGTTTTGTAGATCCTTTCTAACTTTTGGGAGGTTTACCAACTCCCAAGTTTTATTTTCCTGCAAAGAGTTCATTTCTTCTTCCATTCTTTACTATTCTCGACTTTACAAGCTTCTTGATAACAATTAGGTTCACCTTCATCAGTCAACAAAATATAGTTTGAAGGAGGATACCTTTGTGAAGGCTTATGAGGCCTAGAAGATATGCTAACCGACTGTGGTGGTGCATTATTAGGTTGAATTTCCTGTAAAGGTTCCTTCGAGATTCCTTCTTCTTCTTGTTCATTATTTTCCACTTGTTGTTTTTCATGCTCCTGAATTTGATGTTCATTTTCTTGTATTGGTGGTATTTTTTCCTACTGCTCTTCAAACCTGTCAATAACCTTCTTAAGCTCCAAATCACCTACAATCCTCTTGAACATCTTTGACTCATTAAATATAACATCCCTGCGTCTAATAATTTTATGTTTGACTGGATCCCATAGACGATAACCAAAATCTTCATCCGCATATCCCAAAAAAATGCATTTCATAGATTTATCATCTAGCTTAGTTCTATTTTCTTTGGGAATATGTACGAATTCTTCACATCCAAAGATTTTCAAGTGAGAATAATTCAAATTCTTACCAGTCCAAACTTCTTCAGGGATACCACCATCCAAGTTTGTAGTTGGAGATCTATTTATGAGGTAGCAAGCGGTCCTGATTGCTTCAGCCCAAAAATTCTTCCCCAAACCAGAATTGGACAACATACTTCGCACCTTTTCCATAATGGTGCGATTCATCCTTTCTGTGACACCATTCTATTGAGGAGTACCAAGCACAGTCTTCTCATGCTTTATGCCAAACCTGTTACAATATTCCTTAAATGCATTTGAGTAATATTCTCCACCATTATTTGTTCTTAAACACTTTAGCAATTTTTTAGTCTCTCTTTCAACAGCAACATGGAATTTTTGAAATATTCCAAACACTTCACTTTTATTTTCATAGGATATGCCCAAACCTTCCTGGATACATCATCTATAAATGTTACAAAATATGATGCTCCTCCTAACGATTTGATGTTAATAGGCCCAAAAACATCCAAGTGTACCAATTCTAACACATTTTTCTTTCTGTCATGGCCACCTCTAAGGAATGAAACCCTTCTTTGTCTACCATATATACAATGCTCACAAAGATCAAGATTATAGGATTTCAAACCTGACAATAAATTTTTACCAACAAGGATTTTTAAGCCCTTCTCACTCATGTGACCCAAACGCTTATGCCACAGATCTGCTAAATTTCCTTCTTTTGTAACAGCAGCGAAATCTGATTTTCCTATCGGTGTCTTTAATGTGTATAATCTTCCTGTCTTGGTTCCTTTGGCCACAACCAATGCACATTTGCTAATTTTCCAGCCTCCTTTTCCAAAGCTTGTCGAATAGCCTTCATCATCCAGTCGTCCCATAGAGATTAAACTCATGTGCATTTCTGGTACATGCCTGACTTGTTTCAACAATATATCTTGTCCATCTTTCATCTTGATCTAGACATCTCCCACTCCAACAATACTGCAAAAATGATTATTCCCGAAATGCACTCTACCATAATCATTAGGATTATATGAAACAAAACTATCTTTGCATGGGGTTACATGGTGAGATGCCCCAGATTCAAGGATCCAGTCAAAGCTATTCCTAGATGTATATACATATGCATCCTCTACTGAAACAGTAAACAACACATCACCATTTGTGGCTACAACAGTAGTCTCACCTTCATTTGTGTTGGATGACTTCTGATTTGTACTAGACGGTCTCTAATCCTTTTGTTCTTTCTTCCAGAATCGACATTCTTTCTTCATGTGCCTAGGATTGCCACAATGAAAGCAGATGATCCTTCGTCTCCTTGATTTTGATCAGCCTCTCAATCTTGATCGCCCTTGTCGGCCTCGGTCCATTCTCCTACCACGATCAACTAGAGCTAGAGCCTCTCCTCCCTGGTTTTCCACAATTGACTTGCGTCACATCTCCTCATTCATTAAACTGCTACTGACATCATCAAACTTCGGGGTCGTTATATTTGTTGAAGTGCTCATAACTATAATTTAATTTTCCCAGCTATCTGGCATAGAACACATTAGCAAAATAGCTCTAATTTCATCATCTAAAATGATTTTAACAGAGGCAAGTTGATTAGTAATAATATTAAATGCATTCAAGTGTTCAGCAACTAAAGCACCCTCCTTCATTTTGAGATTATAAGCTTCTTCATCAAGAACACCTTGTTTGATGTTGTGTTCTTCTCATATAGATCATGGAGCTTCTTCCATAATCCTTCAGCCGTCTTTTCTCCGGACACATTGAAATAAACATTCTTTGCTAAATATTGGCGGATTGTTGCGATCGCCTTTCTATCTAACTTATTCCACTCTTCATGTGTCATCAATGAGGGTTTCTTTGTTGTGCCCTCAATCGACAAATATTGATCCTTTAAAATCAATGTATCCTCTATCTGTGATTTCCATAGGGAAAAGTTAGTCCCGCTCAACTTCTCCATATCTGTAACTGTTGTCTCCATTTTCAATCAAATTCACGCCCCAAAACACAAAAACTCCACTTAAAAATAAAACTTTAATTATTGCTCTTTAAAATTTAGTAATGATGACCTTCCTCCTTTTTCTCAAAATTCCTGCTTCTTTTTAAAATATACTTTTCAAAATTCCAACATATAATTATATATGTTTCATAATAAATATAAAAACATATATAATGTTTTAACATTTTCACATTTCACACATACATATGTTGGTTTGAGAAAAAAAACTTGATGTATACGTGCAAGGTTGATGTAAAAAAAACTTACTAACACCATGTTTCAACTCCAATCTCGATGGATCTCCACTTTTCAAACTCCAGAAACACGTTTCAACATAGGTCCACGACCTTGTTTTTCTTGCATAGGTCCACGACCTTGGTTTTTCTTGCATAAGTCCACGACCTTGTTTTTCTTGCAGCAACTGTCTTTTAATTCTAGCGTTCCTTAGCTATTTCCTAGATAGATCCTTCAACAACTCCAGGAGTAAGAACCAACGTTTTAACGAACGCTGCCAGAGCAAGGCGATGGCTCTAAGCGGCTTGCACCGTGGATATTCGAACCTTGCTCTGATACCAGTTGTTAGATCAGAACATAAATAACACACAACGGATTTATACTTAGAGACTTAGACAGCAATAGCAAAGAATAATTCACAAAGACATCGGAATAAATAAAAAAACAAGATTACTTAGTCAGAAACAGCGGAATAGATAAAATAATCAACAACGAAATAGATAAAACAATCACTGGAGAACATAAATCACTTGCATTACATAACAGGCTTGGGCCTTGGCTTGCTTTCCTTGGCTAGAGAAATTACAAATTTATAGAGGCAGAAGAAGGATCTAGAATCCTGTGTGTGATTAGATGGAGATCTGGAATGATTTAGAAACCACTGGCGGTGTAGGAAGATTTAGAATCCTGGAAATCTAGAAAAATCTAATCTAGAAGGATCTAGAATACTGGGTTAATTTGGCTTCACACTTAACATGTTTATGGTGGACATGGTTTCAGCAACATCAAAAGACACTATACACTCGAAATCTTGAAGCTTGACAGCTGTAACCCAAATTTCCAAAAATTTCTACCCTACTTTTGCCAAAATCATGACGTAATGCACCGGATCCCATCAGAACTCCGCAGTTAAGCACGCTTGGGCTAGAGTAGTACTGGGATGGGTGACCTCTCGGGAAGTCCTAGTGTTGCACCCTCCAATGTTAGGATATTCCGACACGTAGGAATAGTTAAGTATAACTTGGTCTAGTATAGAGTTAGGTAAAGTGTGTTTCTTTAACATGTACATTTGTAACTTACAATCCGACGGTCACGATATGTATTGATATGACGGTTCATTCTCTCCTTGGTATTACCGACACTTGATCTATGGCTTGACACCCGCTTGGTCCATGAATTCTATTTAAAGTGCATGGAGAGTCATTTGTAGGTTCACCGTGCATGAGAGAAGCTTATGTAAATTTTCATTCTTTTATTAATAAATTGCTTGTAGTAGCCACGTTGGCACAAACCGTGGACTGTTTCCCTCTCTGAGGGTTTTAACCACTTTAAAATACTGGTGTATTGATCTGTGATCTATTTTTGAGCGGTGTCCTTTTGGTAATCTGTCTGAGGAACTTACCCTGTATATTCCTACATGGTATCAGAGCTATTTGAGGGCCACGTCCGTTGTCGATCCAAATCTGAAGCCGGTAGAACTGCATGCGACTGCCATCTCCTATATATGTTGTTTCTGACTGCTTTCGGGCCGAGAGGACTGCTCTGTTGTGTTGGGAGCATCTGTTCCAGTGAGGAACCCCTTTCGTTTCACGCGAAAAGGTTTTCGGTAGCCCTAGCTGCGTCATTTTTTAGATCTGGAGGTATACAATGTTTATTTGCAGTTTACTGTTATTTTCTCTCTGTTTATTTCGGTTTCGGTTTATTTAGCTATTTTTTTTACCGGATCTATACCTTTCATTTCTGCGTATGCTCTTTGCCCTGCGACTCTGTGCGATCTGGGCAAATCAGAAGCAGAAAGGAAGGATTTTTCTCATGCGTATGCTCTTTTCCGTGCGCCTTAGTGTGATCTCGGAAAATCAGAAACATTGAGGAAAATATTTAGTTTCCGAGTAAAGCTAACTTTAAGCCATAAGGCTTGTTTTTTTTGCATGTCCGTGTTGGGTTTTTTGTTTTTGTTTTGTAGGGAGAAAAAGAGCTTTCTCAAGCAAGCACGCAATCCAAAGCATACGTGACTAAAAGAAAACAAAGCCCCCGCCCTCTCTCTCTTTCTCTCTCTATCTTTTTGTATAGCTCACTTGGTTTAAAGCTAATTTAAGAGAGTAGAGGTCTTGGGTTCAAATCTCCTTTTTTTGAAAAATGCGCGGTTTTTTTCATTTCCACACATTCCCGCACTTTGCCGGTGCCTTCATCAACTTTTTTTAAAAAGGTCATAACTTCTTCATCTGGAAGACGTTTTCAGAACTGTTTTTTTTTAACCACCCTAATTTTTCGTGCTCTTTCTATTGAAACACTTAGTTTCAGCATATATAGCTTCAGTTTCTTTCAAAATGGAAAGTTCATGCCAAGTTATCCTTGACAGCACCAACTACTTCCAATGGTGGTCCTACATTGTGGATTTACTTAGAAGTAAAGGTCTTTACCGAATAGCCACAGGCCAAGAAACAAAGCCGAAAGATGAAGAGAAAGCAGCCAAATGGGAAAATAGGCAAGATCAAGCACGTGGGTTGATAGGGATTTCTATCTCTCCCGATCTTAGATTCCATATTGCTGAACTTGATACTCCTGATAAAGCAATGGAGCAGCTTACTAAAGCTTTTGGAATAAAAAATGAACTTAGAGCCCATCAGCTTGAAAATGAGTTGCTTACATTAAACCCCAATGATTTTTCTTGCATTGAAGATTTCTTGTCCAAGTTCAAGACCATTAGACTTCTCTTGGAAGGTGTTAAAGTTAAGAAAGAAGACAGTGCCCTTATCTATTGCATTCTTACTAAGTTGGGACCAGGCTACTCTGTGTTTGTTTCCACCTTCTGTTCTACAAGAGAAGCCTTCATTTCTCAAGGACATGACTACAAGCCCCCTTCATTTGATGCTTTTTGTGATTCTTTAATAAGAGAACAAGAAAAACTCTTACACCTTGGTCTTCTTAATCTTGAAACTCTTCTAAGAAAGCATTAATCGCCCAGCAGCAACCAAACTCAAAGAATCCTAAGAAATCATATCCTAAAAAGAATGGTCCTAAACCAAACAAGGGTCCTAAGAAATTTTAGCCTCAAAATGAAAAATCATTTCACCAGAATGATAAGGCAAAAAGATTGATATACATTGCGACTTTTGTAATCGAGATGGCCACTTAGAATCTAAATGCTTTAAGAAGATGGAAGCCTTGGAAGCAGCAATAAAGAAGCATAACATCCATTTGGAGCACTCTTCAATTTCATCTTTAGGAATGGCACTTTCTGCATGTGGTTGTCAAGCATCTCGGTCTGGCTATGCATTAAATGTCTCTTCTTCCTCTCATTCTCATGAATGGCTCATTGATTCTCGAGCTTCTCATCACATGGCCAAAAATAAAGCCATGTTTTCTTCTTTAAATGATTGTAACACCAAAAATATATATGTTAATGATAATAGATCTCTTAGTGTTGTAGGGACTGGAACTGTTCATATAGACAATGGTCAATTTAATGATGTATTATGTGTTCCAACCTTATCCTCCAACCTTCTATCTGTTTATCAGATAACTCATTCAGGTGAAGGTAAAATCGTTGAATTTTCACCTCACGATGTTGTAATTAAGGACCTAAAGGATCCTAGACAGATTTTAGCCACGTTGGCACAAGCCGTGGACTGTTTCTCTCTCTGAGGGTTTTAACCACGTCAAAATACTAGTGTATTGATCTGTGATCTGTTTGTGAGCGGTGTCCTTTTGGTGTTCTGTTTGAGGAACTTACCCTGTATATTCCTACAATTTCCACTATTTTTATGAGTTGGAAATGGTAAGTTGGGGACTTAAAAAATAATTTCTAAAACCATTTATAAAGATTTGTTAGTTTTATGTGAAGAGTTTCCATCGACTTTCTTCATCAAGTTATGAACTGATTTAGATACAGCATAAAATTCACTGGGACTCTAGAGCCATGAGAAGATCTTTAGGATGGCTTCCTGGTTTACATTTTCGGGATTGTCATAGATCGTATAGAGGTAGCCATTTGAGGTTCATTAAATTTGTATCCAAGCACATTAATCCAGAGATCCTCATAGAGCCATTTGGATCATTGAGAGAGTTTGTACTTTACAGCGTCATTCAAATGAATCTGAGTCATCTTTCAGAGTCGTATTGTTATCACTCAAGTTGTTCCCTTCTTCCTAAAGGGAATACGGCCGAGGTAACCACTAACCAATCTTTTAGCCACAGGTCCTAGCCTACCTGCAACCAGAGAGGGCTCTCTCTTTATAGCTTAGCTTTGTTGATGAATGTTTTAGGCTAGTTATGGAGAACTGTTTGTTTAAATTTGGTGGGTTGGTGAATTCAGATAGAAATGAGATATAGATTACATGACAGTTTGTTCCATTAGGCAATGGAGTTGAGGTATTTGTGCTTGTGAATGTGGATTCCTGAAAACAGAGTGTTGCTGCAGAGCAAGTTAGGCATATGTGAAACAATTTATCAGATTTATTGATGAAATTGTGGAATTAGTGAGTGAAAGGCAGTTAAGAATCTTTCACTATGCTAAAAGAAGAAACATGAAGGTATTGCTTAAGAGCAGTTAAGAATTCTTAAACAGTATTCACCATGACAGGATAAGTTCAGACATGAGCAATTAAGAATTCATATCTATGGCTAATCCAGAAGAAAACATATTTAGAAATAGATATTGAGCATAGGGTGTTTGAAACAAATCCTAGGCTATTCTTTTTCTCTACTTGCTAAGATTATGAAAACATAAGAGTTATGGAATAAGAAAGAAACAAATACACAGTTTAAGAGAAACTTATTGTTTCAGTAAATGACACAGGAATTCTGCAACAAAACAGAGCTTTATATATCCATCTTCAGACAGCATTGGAACCAGAAATCTCCATCAGCAATTTGTATTATCAAAAAGTATCCAGAATACAACAGAGCTCTTCAGAAAGAATTACATTACGACCGACCCTCAATGCGTTATCTGAGGGGATATATATACAAAATAGGGTATAAAATATCTCAGTAGAGAGTTATGGTGCAATAAATTGCACCACCAACTCTCTTACAAAAAGTAAATGACAACATAAATATAGCTTTTAATGCTGAGGTAGACGATATTTTTCTGTCAGACAGATTTGACTTTATGGCTCTGGAAAGTAGGCTGTAGTTGTGTCTTTAACTCTGCGTTGATTTAGCCTGTTGTCTGGGTGCATTGTTGAGTCACCTGTACGGCCACTTGCTGTACCTGTATGCTGATCTGCCTGCTGACCTGTAAACTCTGATTTTTCTCCAAAAAAGGCAAAAAGCAAAGTGGAATTATCTGGGCAAAATCTCCAGCATTGCTTGCCACCAATCAGTTGGGGGTAGTTGATGCCTCCTCATTTTTACCACTGTTTCATCTGCCTCTGTATGTCTATAAAAGTTTGGAGGGACTTCGAACAGATGGTTTATTTCATGTTCAATAAAGAACAGATTTTCCAGCTTGTCATAGAGGGATTGCCCAGAGGGAGGCCCTGCTTCCTCTGTGGAGCTGCTGGATGCAGTGATCTGGTTTTCAACATAATTGTTGATCCTTGTCATATACTGATTATATGACAGCAGTTGTCCTGTGCCAGTCACTAGGCTTGGCAGTCCTTTGTCCTATAAAATAGCCATTTTAGCTCTAAATTCATCTATCTCTGCCTTCATCTCCTGACACTTCCTCTCCAATGTCTGAGTAAAATTTCTTAAGGTCAATACCTTTTTGGTTGTGAGGATTGTATCTGTTCTACTGCTTATTTGTAGAGCAGCCAATTCCTCTCTAGTGCGGTTATTGAGGAAATGAATCATTCTGGTGGCCTGCTCGGGCATTATTCCCAAGGTTGTCCTATCTCTCTGAATTTCCACATGAGCTATATCTATTAGCTCAATCTGTTCAAAAATTGCCTGAATGGACCTCCATTGGTCCCGTATAGATTGGCCAATTTTGGCCCAAATAATCTTCTTTATTTCTGCTAGGGTTTTACCTAGCATCAACTCTTTTTCTAAAGTTTTCACTTTGGCCTCCAAGGCCTTTATTTCTCTTTGCTTTTCTGCCACTGACATATTTGATTTGTCATAACTGGCCTCCAGCTTAGCCAGTTTTTCCTTGGCAATATTTATTTCAGTGACTTGAGTTTCCAGCTCTTTAACAACCTTCATCAACTCCTCCATGCCCATGTTGGATTTTGATGTTGTTGTTGCTTCTACTGTTTCTCCTGTTGCTGATGTAGCTGTAGTAGGTGGTGGAACAACAGGAGGGGCTACTATTTCTTGTGTTGGAGGGGCAGGTTCAAGATTTGTTGAAGTTTGAGGGGGCTGGGAGGTTGATTCCCCTTGCTTGTCCTGCAGAGCTTTCTCTAATTCTGCCTCCATTTGTATTATCCTTTGGTTCATAACTAGAAGCATCTCCATAGCATTATCCACCTACTTTTCTTGTGTAAGCTCTGTTGTTCCAGGATGGATGGTAGGAGGCAATTTTTCCTGTCTTCTCAGTGTAGCTATATCATCCTCTTTTTTCTTCATAAGGGCTCTAACACCCTTTGGGTCCTTTGGGTCATGTCCCAAATCAATAATTATGTCCTCCAGAGTCTTTATTCTGTTGTCTTTTGCAGAGGAGGATAGCCTTTCATAATCAAGCTGCCTGTTTGTGTTTTTTAAGGCTTCCTTTAGCTGATGGGCCAGCATTTCCCTGTCAGCAAGTGTTGCATACACCATCTCCCCAGTCTGTTTGTGCAGCTCAATCTGATCCATGGGGTGTATGTCTTTAGAAAAGACCTCTAGGCTTGTCCTGTAGTAATCTGCTGTGGTCTTTGGATGTGGGACTTTAGGCTTCAGATGAGTGAAGATCATCTTTTCTTCCTTTAGATCATAGGCAGCCATTAATCTTTGCTTTTTGGCTGGGTGTTGTATTCAGGAATTGCTCATAGAGCTGCACCCTTAACAACTCATTTTGTGCCTTGATCTCTTTGAAGCCTTCTTTGACTGTAGCTGGTTTTTTGCCCTGTTGTCTAGAGGAGGACACCTCTATGGTATGCTGCTGGGCCTGTTCTAGCTGAAATGAGCTAGTGGCAGTCTGTTGGCTCGTTTTCCTTTCTTTGCTGTGGCTTTCTGCCAACTCTTCACTTATATCTCCTTCTTCTGTCTCAGGGTCTATCCTCGACCTCTTGGCCTCTGGTTGCTGTGATGACCCTGTTGGAGGCGTGACCTCCTCCCTGTCTCTCTTTTTCCCTCTCTCATCATTGAGAGGAGTCTGCAAAACTAGGTTTTGAGTTTGTTCAGTTTGCTGAGGAGGGGCCTGTTCTGATTGCTGGTCCTTTGATGTACTAGGCTGCCCTGTCTCTACCTCTTGCTGTTCATCCATCTTCTCCTTTCCTTTTGCTATGGTTGTTGTTGCTGGAGCTTGTTGGGTGTCCTGTGCAGCTGGAGCAGTAGAGGTGCCTTCTTCTGATTGGACTGGTTTCTTGAACAAGACCTGTTGACAAGAGTCTAAGTCAAGAGTTTTTTCCAAGTCCTTTACAGTCTGCTCCATTATTTCTTCCTGAGTCAATTCCTCTACTATTGATTCAGGCACCCATTCATCTTGATTAGCAAAGTGTTGTATTTGAGGGATTGGGCAATGCTTATAGGCTAGCGGCCTATATTTGACCCTCCTGGCACTGATGAAACCTTCAAGGTCATAAGGGACCCACCAGAAGCTTCTCTTGAGTTTGAGCTGTTGTCCTAGTATTTGATCAGCTTCTTGCCAACCTCTTTTTTGTTCATGACAAATGGGCCTAGGGGTTCCCTGAACTTTAGTGGCTTTTTCTTTGGCACTGTGAAAGTTTGTGTTAGATCAGTGTTTATAAGTTGTATGTTAGTACTCCAGGGGGGAATAGCCTCATAGGGACATATTTGGGAGCCTGTAGGACAGAGCTCAACAACCATGAAATTCTGATGACAGTGTGGTTTTGGTACACAGTACCATCAACCAATTTTGTAGCTTCTGGGATAGCTGCAAGATTTTCTGCATATCCTTGGACAATCGGATAGGGGGGTCCTCTTTAAGAGGCATGTTGACTGGATACACCAAACTTGATCAATGAACTCACAGTATGAATAGGGGGGATTCTGAACTTGTGTGGGAAAAGCTGAAAAAGACCAGAAAGAATCACAAGACCTCCTCTCACCTCACCCTATGAGTCTAGCTTTCTTTGATTGAGGCACTGGAAGCCAATCTGTTTGGTAGTTAAGAATAAATATAGATGGATGAGGAATTTTGAAATATTTCCTCCTTTCAGCCTTGTCAATTGATTCTGTATCTTATTGGCAATGTTATTTGGCATAATTGTATTTCATAGCAGGGGGGTTCACAAGGCTGTATGAGAGAGGCATGACCAGCACAGTTAGATCAACATGCTGTTTGTAGTGGAACCCCAGCACAGAGGTCAGCATATCTACCAGTAGCTTGCCAACCTCATTGAAATCTGCATAGGAAAAAGGAGGTGGCCCAGAAGGTTGGCAGTCTGCCTTCATGAATTTCCTGGCTATGGCAGCAATGTCTGTGCTGGAGAGTTTGGAGCCCTCATCTAGCAAATAGTTCATGGAGAAGGGGTATAGCAGTTGGGTCTGCTTGTAGTTGAGCATCTGGTTGATGTAATCTGGAGTTATATAAAAGAGGATGCTCCCAGATGGAGACTTCACAGCCCTGAGTTTCTGGTCATAGTTTTCTGCACAGAGGTGGATGATTTCAGGGAAAATGTTCACAGAAGGTAGGAAGTAGGTGGGTAGATTAGATTGCCAGATGCCATACAGGTCACTGTTTTCCAAGTGACTGTTTCTTAGTTGGCAATATGTTTGCAAGTGGCTTCTCTCTGCCACAAAGTCTGTGATGAGGGCATCACTGTCCACTAGTAGCATAGCCTCTAGTTCTCTGTTAGGTGGATTTATAGGCACCACATCCAGAGCAGCTGGAGTGGCCATTGTCTTGTTTTTAGCTAGATGGTTACTGTCTTTCAAGCTTGCTGTGAATGCTGAGGAAATGGTTTACTGATCTCTGTTTGCAGTGAGTAGTTTGGCAGTGCAAGGAGGCTGTTACAGGCTTAAATGAATCTGTGGAGCACTCTGTTTTGAAGAACCAGAGTGTGTTTGAGCTGGTTAGCTGGTTACTTGCATAGAATTCCTCTAGCAGGGGTGAGGGAACTGTCAATTCAGTCTTCTAGCCGGTAGCTCGATTTCTTTAGTTTCTCTTTGTGGAAAAAATGGTGAATTTCACAGAGGGTCGCGGGTTTCTTCGAGACTTTCGTCGCGCAGGGGTTTCAGTGGCTTTTTAAGTAGATTCTAGTGGTGAATTTAACAATGTGGGTCCTTTGATTGAGTTCTTTAAGCAGGAAAACAGGATTGCAAGGAGAACAGTGGACAAAAGAGGATGCCTGCAGCAAATACCTTGTTTTAATGGCGTAGGAGTTGTTTGCACCGGTCGAATTGGATGAATTGCAGGTACTTGGGTTGATAATGGAGGCGGCAACAACTTTGGCGGGTAGCTTTTGATTTTTGACCGTTTTAGGTTGAATTTCGCAGGTAGAGGAGCTCCAAAAGACGTAGAAAACAATGCGAAATAACGGTAATTTGATGCCTTTTTATGCATTTTTGGCATATTGGCACCTTTTTGTGATGACGTCATGCTGACGTCATCATGGGCCTGGGTACGGATGGGTGACGTGGCAGTTGACATGGGTGCCCAGGTGGCAGTGACACGGTGGCAGGGTGGACTGGGTGACATGGTGGCCAGGGGTGACGTGGAGGCTTGGTGGAGGCAAAGCGGGGTGACGTCACGCTGACGGGGGCGTGACGTCAGCGCAGGGGGAAGGCGGTAAGCGGTCTCCCCGGAGGGGTCCAGGGCGGTAAGCAGTTTGGAGGGGGGGGGCAGCGAACACTACGGGCGCCTGACGCGTGGCAGGGGTACGGCGGCAATACCGCCCATCCCCCGAACGCAAAAGGTCGGGCTGTTCCGCTGTAAGATCGATCGCCGGCCGTTGGATGGGCGGGGCGGAAGATCGGGTAGTGGGCAAACCTATATCCAACCCTATATAAATGATGCTCTCATTTAAATAAATGAACATAACGATATCATGCTCTCATTTAAATAAATGAACATACCTCCACCCAACTTTAGTTAGAAAGTTGATTCATATGAATTGTGAAAAATAATGATGAGTGGGTTGGTGGGAAGTCGTCTTCTTCTCTTAGAAGCTCTTCTTTCAAGAATTAAAAGGAGTGGCTCACCTTGGTTCTTTAAATATGCACATGAGTAAATTGCATATCAGCCCTTTTATACTCATATTTTTATATGTAGTAGTTGCATTGAAAATAGAAGATTCCGATAGTATTGGGTTTGAAAACCATTGAAAACATAGTATTGGGTTAAAAAAAAACTATATATAATAGTTTTATTTTTTTCTAATTAGTACGGGCTCTTGAAATTTAGCATTGTATATATAAATCATCACAAGTTTTTTAAAGATGAGAATAATAACCCATCAGAATTGCAATTAAGAATAACAACTCATATTGATTTACTAGCTTAATAATGATAATAAATTAGTTTGTATTTAAAATATTATTTATTATGGGTTTAGAGGGTGTAGTTAAATTGGTGATCATCTTGTTATGAAGTAATATGTAAATCATAAAATTCAAAGTTTAAAATGCCTGTGGGTTAGACAAAAAAAATAAAAATATTATCAGTATTGTATATTGTATATTGTGTATAGAATACAATAAAAACAAAAGGTCATAGTCATTCAAAAACAAATATATCTGCATAAGACAAAGAAATAAGGTTTAAAAGTTAATTTTGTAGTGGATACATGTTGGTAAAGCTAGTGAGTTATAAGTCCCTCATTTAGATTATTTGGACTTTGCCAACATTTTTGACATCATAGTTGATAATGCCCCTCTCTCAACTCTCAAACAAAATGAAGTCACTAAATGCAAATATAATTTTAAAATAGGATGTAGAAACAAAATATTGTTTCACCTTCTCCTTGTTGTGGAGAATCAAAACATGTTTCATCAAAATCATGAATGATTAAAACTTTTCCAAACATCATGAATGAGATCAAGGATACTGATGATGATGGCATAACTACTTTTCCAATGATGCTACTCACTTTCCTTATGATATGTTATTCAAATAATGCTTTAATGATGAACCATGATTAAGAGATTAGACAAAGTGATGAGGCAATTCAGGTTGAGAAATGAGACTATGTAACTTTGAAGCATTTGCTTGCTAAAACACTATATCGATGTCACTCACAATTCCATTTTATTAGTAGATATGTAAGTAATGAATGACGAGTTTGATTATAGTGAAGGATAATTATATCATTGACTTCTTATTGTATAGTATAGACACCCATTGTAATCTACAAATTTTACATTTTAGTACTCACACACACTTATCAAACTAGGCATACCCCATTATAATTTATGGATTTCACATTTTAGTACTCATGCACACTTATCAAACTAGACATACCAATATATAGTCCATTTTTTTGCTACATTTGTGTGTGACCATCCCTATAACGACACCAATACATTTCTATCATTCTTCTATGTTAAATTTCCTTAAAAAAACACTTAATAAAAAAACTCGATATCAAATAAATTAGTTTTAGTTTTGCAACAAAACCTACTCCTATCAAATAAGCTACTTTTAGTTTTACAACAAGACCTACCCTCTCATCTAAGTTGAGCTCCCTACCCTTTTAGGTTTTTTTTCACACACATTCCACTAGCTAAAAAATACTAGTGGAGTTAGATCTAATACCATGATCCTATTCGGCAAGGGTTCGGAATGTAAACAATAGTAGACAAAAGGAAGGAGGGAATTACACTTATTATTAACTAACAGCGTCACCAATCTTCGTTAGCCAGTAGTAAGTTTGATTGGCAGTTAACCTGAGTTGGATGAGATGCATTGGATTTAGTGCTCAGTTGAATTTATGCAAAACAAGACAGGCTGCGTGGCAGCTAGTCCCTGCTTTTAGCAAGCCAGCCAGCCATTGTTTCATCGACCAATGAGCGAGAAAAATCCATTGTTTTTCTTTGTTTCTGATTGCCTGCATGATTATCTGCCTAACAGAGATATGTAATAACGTAGAGCCATTGTTTTTCTTTGTTTCTGATTGCCTGCATGATTATCTTCCTAACAGAGATATGTATAAGGTTCAACTTAACTGAACTTTAGTATTGAAACTATGTATAGCATCAGCGGATTAAAAGAATGAACAAGCGTTCTAGATGGAGTTAGATTATGATTCTAACACCGAGAAGAGACAAGAACCATTGCAATCATTGTATTAGATATATAAGAGATTACCATTGTAATTCTATGCAAATACAAAATTGCAAAGCATTTGAATAACAGTCAGTCTAAAACATGAAGCGCTCAACACTCTTAATATATAGGAGTAGCAAATTAATGATACAATCCGAAGGATCGAAGTCATTTGGTAAAGAAAAATAGTTCGTTCATATTACGCAGGGTTTTTCCATGGAAGGGTGGCCTCATAAGACTTAATAGTTTCTGGGAGTTCCGCAAATGAATCTTGGCCTAACACCCAACTAAAACCACGAATCATGCTGGGTGATAGACCCAGCCAACCCAAAGCTTATAAACAAAATAAATAGCTTTTGAAAGATTACACTTAACCCAATGTCGATAAACAGTTTATTACAATCCAGAGATCATTTAATAACATAAAGAAACGAGCTTAAGAATGACGTGAGTAAGAGCTATCAGTTTTGACTAGAAATTTAAAAGAAATAGCAAAATTCCTCTGCTAATACTAAACCCCCGGTGGAAATCACAGCTTGGACGATGCACTTTAGCTGGCAACTAAGCATGCCTGAAGTGCAGAAGGCTCGAATAATATATTTAAACTCAAAGACATGGAATAATATATTCGTCCATGGACCATGTGGGCCCTCCCATGAGCGCCACATGCTTCACCTCCTCCATAACATAACATGCAGGGCGTAAAATGGTAATATGTCTGCTAATATGTCAATACAGGAGACATCACGATAATCAAACAACCCAGGAACTAGATCATAACAGGAAGATACTTGTACAGAGAGACCTGTACCGCTAGGGATGGAGGCGCTGATTACCACTAGCCGATACCTGGGAGAGATACCATCATCGCTGTAGATCTTTGCTTGCCCTGCTGAGCCTGGATTATATATGTTTCTCGATCAATACCCTCCACTCAGCTAGCCAGATTCACAGGAATGAGAAATCCACCTTGCGAGAAGGTATGGTTTGTTCAACTATGGAAACCCTCATTTAATTATCAGTTTGATGGAAATTTTTCAGTTCAAAGAGCAATTTCTTTTATGCCACTTTTCCTGGATGTTGCATTTACCTTGTCTTATTTTCTTGCTTATTGTTTTGAGGATGGTCGATTTCCAGTGTTACTCAATGGTTTGCCGAAGACCATATTTCGGTATTGCACCTCAATTTCCTTGTCAGTCGTAGATGCGGAAATAGGTAAATCTTTACCCGGTCATGCATGTATACGAAGATTTGTATCTTTCTTAGCTTACGGTTTTAAGTTCTCCAGTTTGATTTTCCTTGCTTACTGTGCAGGATTTTTACAAGCTTCCTCTTGGTTTCATGTCCAGCTAATAGGTACAAGTTGCAAGCTTTTACATTGGACATTTTTATTTTTCCTTAAACCTTACAGTCTGTCATTAGCCTAATTGTTTGCCTGGTCATTTTTCCACATATTGGTTTTTCTTTCTACTAGAACAACTAATTGTTGGACTAAAGCTTCAAGTTTCTGATCGCCTAATCTCATGTTCTCTAGTAACGCTTTTCTTTGTCTACTAGGTCGATTCTTTAGGATGCCACATTGGTTATAGTCTTACCCCTAAACTGAGGTTCTAAGGATTTAAGAGAAATTGTGACAACGGTTGTGTATTTTGAAAGCTGAGTCAGGGCCTTTATTTCAAACTTCAACTCAGAACCATTCAAGGATCTTTGTTCGTATATGGAAGCCCTTATATTTATTTATTTGTGGGTTTGATACGCTAGATGGACTCAAAAAATTTAAATTATTTGAATCATTTTAAACATTTAATGCTCTTAGCAATTCCTGGTAACTGTAATGTTTCCCGGCCATTTGCTTGCCTGAAGGTAACAATTGTGATAGTTATAACAGTGCTATGTTTCTTTGGAACAAATACTCTATGCCTGAGAACAACAAATCAATTCCACTGAAAACTCTATTAAGCTCCCAATTAGCAAGTAGAAATAAATAATATTGTTTTGACAAGACAGATTATTAACTATTTTCCATGAATTTAAATGAAACAGAGAACAGGGGAATGTTCGAACTGAAGAGCAGGCGAGAAGGGACAAGGAGATGGCCATTTCATGGCCTCCCGCAACATCAAATAGATTCATAGAATCGCTGACCTCGTCTTTCTGGTAGTCCATGGGCAGATTGCAGAGAACCAAGCTCTTAGTTCATAGTATGCAAGTTGTACAACAAAGGAAGAACAAAGAAAGCATCAGAACGTGCCCAATTTTCAGCATAGCCCCCTCATTGACCGACTTTCGCGCTTTGCCTTGAATGAATTCAATAAGCAATAAGTTTGTATGTGTGCTTATTCCCATTTCTTTCTTGAAGGGAACATTAATTGCATTCTCTTACATTTAATGCTCTTAGCAATTCCTGGTAACTGTAATGTTTCCCGGCCATTCGCTTTCCTGGAGGTAACAATTACGATAGTTATAACAATGCTATGTTTCTTTGGAACAAATACTCTATGCCTGAGAACAACAAAAAACTCTATTAAGCTCCGAATTAGCAAGTAGAAATAAATAATATTGTTTTGACGAGACAGATTATTAACTGTTTTCCATGAATTTAAATGAAACAGAGAAGAGAGGATTGTTCCGACTGAAGGGGATGGCCATTATCATGGCCTCCCGCAACATCAAATAGATTCAGAGAATCACTGACCTCGTCTTTCTGGTGGTCCATGGGAAGATTGCGGAGAACCAAGCTCTTAGTTCACAGTAGGCAAGCTGTACAACAAAGGAAGAACAAAGGAAGCATCAGCAATAGTTTTGATAATGATGGTTACCTTGTAGCAGGCACCGCATCCGGTTCCACTTCTGTATAACTGAGTGACAGCAGCTACATCACCTCCATTCATATTTCTGCCAAAGAACCCATATCCACACGCTCCACCGGTGTAACCGCAACAAAGGAAGCATCAACTGCTACACCTACATCAGTTTCAGGAAGAGGCACAGACACATACACGTACATCCACCTGTAACACATGCACACATACACCTGTGTGCACCTGTAATGCATGCACACAAATAAAATGTAGCTGCATTATCTAATACCCCATTGTTTACGAGTTAACATTTAATGCTATCGATTAATACCAGCATTAATTTACCAATTTTAGAATGCCAAGCAAATGCGATGGCAAGGACTAAAAATAGCTTATGGTTTTGCCTCCCTGCCTCGGGAAGAGGCCAAATAAGGTAGCGAAAAAAAATACGCTATCAAATATGCAGTGTACTTGTAAAAACTTTGCTCATGTCTAAAAAACTTTTCTCATTTGTAATTTCAACTAGCTTAAACTAATGTTAAAAGGCCACAATTCGATTACTATAGTCCCTGGCCATTGCCAGATGGCAGGGACTAATAAGTTCACCACAAACATAACAAGCAGGTACAAAAAGAATCGCACAAGGCTGACTAAGCTTTAGGCCAAAGTCCAAACTATCTGGACTTTTAATGTTTGTAGCGATTTTCTGAGGTAATGTTCAATGTTCTAAATAAATCTAATCTCAACTAGCTATTAGTTATGTGTGCACCAACATTAGCATACCACAGTAGGGGACGATATTTAATTTAGTAACCAACATTAGTATTGATATGAAATCGTCGTGTTCTGTATTAGTTTTTGTGCAAGTTCCACTAGTGAGAGTTCTTTTGAATTCTATTTGAGTGGAGTCAATATTACTGGAGTGTGAAGCAGAATCTTTGTGTTTTTGGGAGTTAAGAAAATGTTATTGTGTGGGTTGCGAAGCTGTCCAAAATTACTTTGCGCAAAGAATTGTAATGTGTGGAAGCCATTGTGCAGAGTTTTGTTCTTTTTCAGCAGTGTGCAGAGCTTGCCTTTCATTCACTTAAGGGATCTGTAACATTGAGAAGAGCAGTAGCAGTGTCAAGAATTGCAAGGTCAGACATAACAATGTAAGTGTCAAAGTACTCACAGACAGGCTAGCCACTCAGAAAATTAGTGTTTTTTATTTTTAAATGAATTGTAATACCGAAAATAAAATGCTTGCCACCAAGAGAATTATGTACCATCAAAGATCGCTAAATCAATAAAAAATTAAAAATAACTTTAACCATAAAACTAATACTATAATCCACATAAAAACTAATAACAAATAAAATTTGCATCTATATTATAAAATGCATATCAATAACCATTCTCTAAACCCTATGTCATGGTGCATTTACAAAATATTTTAGTTAATGACATATATCTAGTCTCTCCACTCAAGGTAATGACATAAAATAAAATAAAAGATATTAAAGAGATTCAAAATCATCGTTACACGTTCTTTAGAGAATGGAAGAAAATAAAATTATTCCCCCTTGGCTGTCCATCATTCGTTGATATTTATTAATATTTAGTATAACTACATTTATATTTTATAAGAGCTCCCATATATTATTTAAAAGGAATGGTTGAATTTATCAATTCATTTCATTATTGTGGTTAAGATTTTTTTTGTGGCATGTTAACTTTGCATAGCAGTAACAAAGTAAGGAGGTGATTTAGGTTATGAGAAATTCGATTGCATTTGGTGTATAATATGGGTTTGTTCAATTAACAATAGGGATCCAATCTCATGAGGTGCAAACTTCTTTTTTGAGTGCAAAATTTGAGGAAAGGTTTGCACCTCGAGATATGTGATCCCTCTTGGTGCTTGATAGATCTGGGTTAAGATGGATCTAGGCTAGTTAAATATTACTATATAATATCTATATTCATATCTATGTTTCTCTTTCTTATGCCCTCTCTCTATCTCAAAACCCAAACGTACACACTCTCTCCCCACATCTATATCTCTCTCTTCCCCTCCCTCCCTCTTCCTCTCTACTTCTCTCTCTTCCCTTTCTCTCTCTCTTCCCCCCACTCTCCTCTCTCCCTCACTCTCTCTCCATCACTTCCTTATTACTCTCTTTCTCTCTCTCTACATTTCTCCCTCTATGTCTTTCTTCTTCCTTCCCTCTCTCTCCCCTTCCAAATCCATCTCTCTCTTTGCCTCTCTTAGTCCTATCTCTCCCTTCCTCTCCCACCTCCCTTTATCTATCCCCCCATCACTCTCTCTCTCTCTCCCCTCCATCTATGTGGCTCCCTCTCTCTCTCTTGCCCTTCTCTCCATATCTCTCTCCCCTCCTCTTCTCTTGATTCCCTCCTCTCCTCTCTTTCCATCTCTCCCTTGTCACTCCTTCTCTCTCTCCACCTCTATCTCTTTATGTCTTTGTTCTTTTCTCCCTCTCCCTCCCTCTCTCCTTCTCTCTTTGCCCTCCCCTCTCTCTTCCTTCCTCTCTCTCTCACCTCCCTCTCTCCATGTTACTGGGAATAGTGTCCATTTGGAGCTACTATCCCCACTAATACTTGTAGCTATCTCAGAAACAAACAAGTTAAAACTACTTTCGCTTTCCTTTATGAGAAGTAGATAAGAAGGGAACAAAGGACACCAAACTCAGTCTTGCGCTTGGTTCCTTGCCTGGTTCCTCTCCTTTATGATAGATCTTCGCCACTTCTTTTTTTTCTACCCAGCTTCAAAGAGCACCTGTGGAATCAAAGCAACATAATACTATCGAAGAACAAAGATCTATAGTCATAAACAATACAGGACCAGATATGTATCGACCACACAAATGCATATACAATCAATCATACAAGAATGTGGAGGAAAACTTGAATAACTTTATTAATATCAAGAATAGAAAAGAGGATTACAACCAATTGTTCTAACCCAACATCATTCTCCAACAAGAAAGCCCTTCTTCACCTCATGTAAAGCTTAGATCACCCAACACTATGATGTTACATCAGGAAACCAACAACACTTCTCTACAAGATACAAAATTCCAGCCTCTGGATCTCTGTGATGAGGGATCCATATATAGATGATTGTAGGGGGGTGAGTCAGCTTCTGGGTTTTTGATTAGTGTCCTCTCTCTGATATTTATTTTGATTCCACTTGGAGATTGATGATCTCTTACTCATCCTGGGCGAATTCAGAGAGGCAAGTGTCAGAGGAGAAGTTTTTGGAAGATTCTATGATCCTCCACCTTGCAAACTGTCTCTGCCATTTGTCCATTCTCGCCCATCGCACCCTACAGAAGGGCTTTCTAGTATGCATCGCACCCTTTACACTGAGTAGGTGATATGCATCACACCCTCTGCACTGGGCATTCTGTATGGTCCAGTTTTGAGCAGTTTTCTATGGAGAACTTATGGGAGATGATGTAATCAGCTTTCTTTGTTCCTTTAGGGAGTGAAGCAACACTTTTAGGGACTTAGGAGCCTTTGGTTTATGGACATTTATGATTGGGGTTGCAGTGCCCAAAAATTTCTATAATAGTTGCCCCCTAAAGCATGAGGTCTTTAATCTTTTGATGTCGGGTGAAATGCTTTATCATGAGGATCCGAAGTTTTTTCAGGCTGGGAGGCAACCTGTAATAAGATACAATACAATACATTATCTTCATAATGCTTTTCATGATCTAGCTGAGGCGGGCATTCCCATGCTCAGCTTTATAAATTCATTTTCATGTACATAGGACAGACAATCATCTGTGTAGTAGACTGATGATTCAGACGGAGTCATCATCCCTTGATTTGGATGATCATTTGTTCGGCAATGATGTACATTTGATGTCTTTATATTCCTGAATATATCGCAGTCCGGATGGATGAAACTAGATCCGGGGTCTTCAAAACTCATTCAATCTTCACTCGGAGTACAAATCGATCCATGTGAAAGATGTTCTGGAGTCAAACATGGAAAGACATCCCCTGATTACTAGCCAATGATGTAAGCTGTTAATAGGTGAGAGAGGAATCACAAATAATGACAATGATCCTCAAGGTACTACAGTACAATTCATGTGGTGTGAAATAGGGACATGGCATCGAACACCACACAAAATCTCTCGGTCGAAGGCCATTGATGTAAACTTGTCGCCGAAAGTGAGAAACTTGCCATTGAGGCATGCAAGATTGAAAGTACTGAAAGGGGTTGTTCCTAGGTCGACTTCTTGGATAATGAGCTGAAGTAGACAAGAAGTGACCTGTCGTAGGAGGGCCTTAATGAATCCCATATCTATGACACGGAGCGGAGCAAATTATTTTGGAGGTGAAAACGATTTGATGATACAGGGTTCAGGGTGGCAGTCATGAGAATGGAGCGTGAATGTATTTTAGCAGATGAGACACAGGCGAATACTCTGAGCAACTTCTCTTGAACATATCGGCGACATTGATAATGGATTGGTAGCGTTAACCCCAAAGATGGATGGTGTGACAGACCAATGGTGATATGACCGGTGAACGGAATAACCCAACCCGACTCGGACAGAGTGAAACTGTCATGTTCCAGAGCGACTTGCTACCAGTAAAGTTTCTTCAAGTTTTCTTCCCAATTTTCCCCAGTCATTGCTGACCAGTACCTCTTTATTTTTATCAAGCTTGAGGAGGATAACATATGCTTGTTATATAATCCGCCCTTCGGGTGAACCCGTCGCTATGTTTTAACAAGCCTAGCAACAGTGAAACTCGTTCTCGTCCATTTGGAAAAGTTTGTAGCTATTGGTTTTAATGAGTTTAATGAAAATGATAACTCAGTCCTTTTTCAATTTTAGAGAGTCTGAAAAGGGACGAAAAGGAAACTCCAATGATTATTTTTCGTCATATAATCCCTTAAGTTCAAAAAAGCGTAAAATAATACGAAAGGGATGAATTTTCGACAGTTTTAATGAGCCGGACAAGACAAGCGCTCGATATTTTTGTGTAATAATCCCTTAGGTCCAAAAATATTAAAATCTAGAGGAGGGATAGCACTTCTGATAACTTTAATGAGCCAGAGAGGCCAATCTCTCAACAATCTTTTCATATTTTACGAGTCCGGTGAAAAGAACTTAAAGGAGACTCGTTTTCGAGGAATGAGTGATAATTTCGGGTAGCTGCTGATTCCAGGTAAGGTTTGGAATTTTCCAATCATGGCCGGTGTCATAAGGATGGCTAATAAGATCACTTGTCGTAGATGTTCCTCAAAAGGGGTAAACAATCAAATGGAGGCATATGATCAGCCAAAAACAGAGTGGAGGTGATGATGAGAACATGACCAAGGTTCAAAAGCTGATTTAATGCATTCACAATGGTTATTTACTAGAAATTGGTTCATTTTTTAATGAGCTTAAACGTTGGGGGAAACATTTGCTCATTGCTTAGGTTTAATTTTTAACGAGCTTGAACTTTGCATAAAAACTGCTCGCGGCGGGTTTATTTTTTAACGAGCTTGAACCCTGCGGTAACATTGCTCGTGATAAGTTTGCATGCCCCCAACATAATAATGCAAATCGAGGTGCATGCCCCCCAAGCTTCATTGCATTCAACACGGTGGTTGGAATGAAGGTTTACCTTCGAGATCTTTGAAAGACTCGATTTGGAAAGGGAGTTGTTTCATTTTTTAATAAGGTTGACACAGTAAAAGAACTATCCTCATGGCGACCTTTGATCACAACTCATAAGGGGTCATGAAGGAAAGATTTGGTTCCAATGCCCCTAGTACATAATGTACATCATCACTGAATTGATCATCAGATGATGTAGCTATGTTAGGGCTTGGAGGCAATACCTCGCGATGATCCACTCTATCAAAATGTTATGAGTTCTTCTGCATCTTCTTTGATGTAGAAGATCTCATGTGACAGGTTTCCGTTGTGGCCACTTCTGCCAGCTTACTTGGAGGCAGAAGGGCAAAAGTCCCCATTAAGGAAGGGTCTTTTAGGAGACCTACTATGATATTTTGAAGTGATTGAGAGCTTCCGTGGATCATCGGAATGCTTCCCGTAACTTGTGAATTGTTGGAGAGAAATGTTTGTTGGTCGACGATTGTGATTCCTCCTTGGAAGGGAAATGCAATCTTCCTGAAGTACGTTGACACAACGGTAGCCATAGCATATATCTAGGGCCTTCCCAGTAGGATGTTGTAATCGAGTTCTGTCGATAACTTCAACATCAATTTCTACTGTTTTGCCCCCTAGTTCGACTTGCAAGTTACTCAATATCCCATATGGGGTGTATGTTTGTCCATCAAATATTTTTAATGTTGTCAACGATCGTGAGCCTAAATATTTCTAGCAACTCATTGACATAATACATGTAGATGCCCCCTCATCAATAATTGTTCGATGAACAATTTTGTTGAGGGATTTCACTTGAATAAGGAAAGCTAGTTGAGCTGGTAACTGAGGGTCATATCCTTTGTGATCAAAGGCCACAAGATTGGAATCCGCTGGGTCAATCCCACCTATCACTGATAATAAAGCTTGCTTTTGGGAGGGGAAATTTTGGAGTACCTCAAGTGTCAACATAGTGGATGGCAATTGGGCCAGATCCTCCACTATATTATAATGTTGTGCTGCTCTAGCACGAGGATTAAATGTCGATTTGTGTACTACTCCCTTTGGCGGCTTTATCGTTAGCTTAGGAATGATGGGTGGCACAACTTTGGTCGAATTTGTTGTCGAACTACTAAGTTGATCTATAGCCTTGTTTTTCGACATCTGTGGATTTCCATAATCTTTATTCCTTGTCGATATCAAAGCATCATTTGTTGTTTTGAAATGGACAACATAAGCACTCAGGACGGGGAAGCATTGTTGCTAGCAACTAGATTTGTTCCTGGGTTCAGAAACGGATCAGTCAATACCACTGAGGTTTTTGAATTCTTGAATAATTTTTTAAGCTCAGCTTTATATAGACAATCTCTTGTCCGATGATCCTCATCGCATATCTGACACCCTGAAGGAGGTTTCCTTTGCCTAGAAGGGTTTGCAGAAGATTTTTTAGGAGATGACTCGTCTTGTTTCCTCTTTCTCCCTTTCTTTTTCTTCTTGCCTCCTGGTTGCTTTGGTTTTTTTCCTTTGTCCGTCGACACAACATTAACCTCCGAGGCGAGAAGTTTGTCATTTGCATTTTGACAAGAAACCATATGGGCTTTCTTTGACGTAGCCTTTACGATTTTCATGCTAGTTGTACCTATCACGCCATTGCTAACATGAGAGTCTTTGTTTGATTTAGGAGGGGGAGGAATGGAAAAATACGGTCTAGGAGCATCAGGGATTTTATCGTAGAGCATGCCAGACTGAGTATAGATCAAGTCTAGATATTGTGCATGAGCAATAACTTGCTTTTCAATGACGAATCCTCCCTTTGCCACATCTTCTGTAATGGAAGGTAACAATGACTTAATAAACCATTCAGCCAACAGCTGATCAAGAACATATGTTTTTACCATTCTATGACGACGTCGCCACTCATGAATATGATTGGATATGTGAGTGGCCGTCGTTTGTTTGAAATTCGTAAGAAGCTCTGTTCTCGTTTCGTACCTTATGGGTAACTGAAAATGGGTTAAAAAGGTTGTGGCTAGGGTACTGAAGTTATCAAATGAAGCTCTAGGCAATTTGATATACCATTTTTCTACCAGACCAATTAACGTCCGCTGAAAAAGGCGAAGCCTGATCGAATGATCATTGAGAGTGTTTGATGAACACCATAGATGAAAGGTCATCACATGATTCGACGGGTCTTCACCCAGATTTCCATTAAATTTAGGAATATCTGACGGAAGTTTATGTGGAATCGCTGGCCACCAAGGGGCATAAGCAATTGGATCATTCGTCAACCGGTTTAGATCTGGTAATTCTAGAGTTGCTACAAAGGGCAACTGTTGATTCAGGTTAGGCGAAGCATACCCAGGATAAGATGGAATTGCCTGACAGTGGGTCTTTGCGTACCAGCATAATGTATTTGATGCTGGTAATTTTGATAAGGTTGATGGGCATAACCATTATAGTATGGTTGTTTATAACCACTTTGGAATTTGGGTTGCCATTACTTACAAAGCCTTGTTGCTCAGGTCCCTGATATGATTGTTGGAATTGCGGTTGTTGATATTGAACCAGCCATGGTTGTTGGACCATTTTTTGTTGTCCAATACTGGATGATTGACCAAGATGAGGAGTCATAGTACCTGTTTGAGCCTGAGTCGCTCCAGATAAGGAGGCACTAACCTGAGGTTGTGATTGAATCGCTGAGACGAGAGGCTGTTGTATTGCAACCTGAGAAACTTGGGGTTGACATACAACAGGTAGCACTTGTACTTGTGATGCAGTCACCATAGCAGATATAGTGGGAATATTCGACACATGGTGGATTGGTTGCATTGAATATACAACCCTTGGTTGCTGAAGCAGTATTGGTACCCAACCGCTGGATGTAATTCCAGTTTGACCTGAACTTTGTTATAAAATCCCATATGGTTGTTCTCTAGGAGGGAATAATGAAAAGGCATACTGCCCCCCATATGGTGGAAATCCAGTACTTAAAGGGTAGATTGGCCTTTAAAGACACATTGGATCAATTTGTTTATTTTCAACATTAAATACCAGATGAGAATCCAGATGAAGAAATAGGAACTGACCATGTCGTCGAAACAGTCCCTGATTGGACTCCAGCTTGTTGTTGATAACTTGCCGGGACAGATGGTACACCAGCAAACATTGTTGGAGTAGCAGTAGGAGGTTCTGCTACTGTTGCATCAGATGACACAGTCTTGAATGTCTACGGTTGTTCAGACATATCTAGTCTATCCAAAAGATTTCCTAGCAATTCTACAGGAACTTGCAATGAAGGGAGACTAATTTCTAAGACCAACGAGGGAACAGTGACGTTATTTCGATTAAAATAAATTTTAGACGCTATGAAACAACTTGTTTTTTCAATTTTTAAGAGTCGAGAAAAAACAAAAGATGACTCTAGTCACCTTCGATTTTTAATGGGCCTGAAGTGACAAGTGCTTAGATGCACCTTTTCCTTTAAGGAGTCTGAAAAGGAATGAAAGAGACTACTCTAGAAATCTAGATAGAGGGATTACCAAACCAATCGCAAAACTGTAGAATACTTTTTACGGTACGAAAGTCAATCTTCCCGAATGCTGTGTTCAGTGCATTGCGATCGATAGGGCGGTAGACACAGCTTCCTAAGGATAAAGGATATTGCCTATTGTGGTCTCCCAATATATACTCGACGGTACGTGGGAGCACAAGTCCGTATTTGCACTTGTCATCTCAAAGAGGAGGAATCACCCAACCAACAATGAAAGCGATAGTTACCAGGCTTGACGACGTCGGAATACGTCTCTAGCCTAGACTTCTAGATGTTGTGCGTTAGGTTCCAAATAATTTTTAGGTTCATTAAATTTATTTTATACTTGATCTTGTTTAAGAAATTTGCCTTTCAGGTTCATCACGTGATGTATATATACAATTCCTAAAATGCAGTCTAAGATGACAAACAATCGTTTAATCTTCTTTTGTAATGAAAATCCTAGCTACTAAGGAAAGAGAACTGAGGGTCTTTCGACAAAGAGCACATAGCACACACTAAATGCACTGTCCTAAATCAAACCAACAAGTAGTCTAAATGCAAATGCACATGCATGTATTTGTTTTCAGCCTTCTTAATGTGTGAATAACAAGAAGAATGCTAAGTGAAAATATGAATTATCTTTCCAAAGCGACAATACTAACAAATTTCTTTTTAAAACGAAGTGAGGATAACGACGACACTTTTACAATTTCGAATTGAAATTTTTTTTTGACACTTGAAAAACTACTAATTAAAATCATATACAAAATTAACAGTATAATCGACTATCAAGAACAATGGGATTCTCTTCTATGACTGAAAACGACACTTGCGACACTTTCAGAACAAGAAATGACAGCTTGACTATGCTACTTCTTTGTAAAAGAGAACTGAAAATGGTGCACAATACATAAAAACATTTACAGTTCTTTGCACAATGGAGGTGGAATGATGAAAAGGAAGTGGGTTTCCACAGAGATATACTGACCACAGACAGCAAAACTCTTGAATAGAGTTGAAAAGAGTGAAGAAAAACCAAAGCTTGAAGGCAAAATTAACCTTCTCTGACCATCACACCTGTTACACAGGGAGTCCATTATGCATCTCACCTACTGCCCATGGGAGGTGCGATGCATACAGACTGCCTTGAAGAGAGGGTGCGATGGTACTAGTGCGAGACTTCTACTTGGTCTTTGGTCACAATTTGTAGTTTAGTTCAAGGATTTAGGCCGAGTAAGTGATGTTCAGTAAATATAAATCACAGGGATTGATCTAAGGAGGTTACTAGAGCCACCACTAGGGAATTTAGAGTGTTGCAGATCGATTGTTCAATTTATAAACAAACCGGAGATAGACTTGGAGGCAGATTGATCTACTTTGCACTTGCATAGCAAATGCAGTTCGAAGCTAGCTGGCTTGACTTCAGGGTCCATGTAAGTTATAAAACCAAACAAATATAGACTAGCAAACAATCTATTTCGCTCCCCAATGGAGTCGCCATTTTGTTATCGGGAATAGTGTCCACTTGGAGCTGCTATTCCCACTAAGACTGGTAGCTATCTTAGAAACAAACAAGTTAAAACTACTTTCACTTTCCTTTATGAGAAGTAGATAAGAGGGGAACAAAGGACGCCAACCTCAGTCTTGCGCTTGGTTCCTTGCCTGGTTCCTCTCCTTTCTAATAGATCTTCGCCGCTTCTTCTTTGTCTACCCAGCTTCAAAGAGCACCTGTGGAATCAAAGCAGCATAATACTATCGAAGAACAGAGATCTAGAGTCATAAACAATATAGGACCAGATATGTATCGATCACACAAATGCATATACAATCAATCATACAAGAATGTGGAGGAAAACTTGAATAGATTTATTAATATCAAGAATAGCAAAGAGGATTAAAACTAATTGTTCTGACCTAGCATCATCCTCCAGCAAGAAAGCCCTTCTTCACCACATGTAAATCTTAGATCACCCAACACTATGATGTTACACCAGGAAACCAACAACACTTCTCTACACGATACAAGATTCCAGCCTCTGGATCTCTGTGATGAGGGATAGATATATAGATGATTGTAGGGGGTGAGTCAGCTTCTGGGTTTTTGATTAGTGTCCTCTCTCTGATAGTTCTTGATTTCACTTGGAGATTGATGATCTCTTACTCATCCCTGGGTGAATTCAGAGAGGCAAGTGTCAGAGGAGAAGTTTGTGGAAGATTCTATGATCCTCCACCTCGCAAACTGTCTCTGCCATTTGTCCATTCTCGCCCATCGCACCCTACAGAAGGGCTTTCTAGTATGCATCGCACCCTTTACACTGAGTAGGTGATATGCATCGCACCCTATGCACTGGGAATTATGTATGGTCCAGTTTTGAGTATTTTATTGTGGAGAACTTCTAGGAGATGATGTAGTCAGTTGACCTTGTTCCTTTAGGGAGTGAAGCAACACTTTTAGGGACTTAGGAGCCTTTGGTTTATGGACATTTATGATTGGGGTTGCAGTGCCCAAAAATTTCTATAACACTCCATCTTTCCGGTCTCTCTCTCTCTCTCTCTCTCAAACTATGTTACTATATCCCTTCCTCTCTCCTCTCCCCCCCATCTCTCTATCTCTCTTTCTTTGTCTCTTTATGTCACCCCTAAACATACTCTCTCTCCATCTCTCCCTTGTCACTCCCTCTCTCTCCACTTCTTACTCTCTATGTATTTCTTCTTCCCTCCCTCTCTCCTCGTCTCTTGCAATTCCTCTCTCTCATCCTTACTCTCTCTCCCTTTCTCTCCTACCTTCCTCTCTCTTCCCCCATCTCTCTCTCTCCCTCTCTCTCCACTTCTCACTCTCTATGTATTTCTTCCTCCCTCCCTCTCTCCTTGTCTCTTGCAATTCCTCTCTCTCATCCTTACTCTCTCTCCCTTTCTCTCCTACCTTCCTCTCTCTTCCCCCATCTCTCTCTCTCCACCCTCTAATCCTCTCACTATCTAACTCCCTCTCTACTTCTCTCTCCCCCTCCATCTTTGTGTCTCCCTCTCCCTCTCTTACCCTTCTCTACATCTCTCATCCATCTCCCTTTCTCTCTCTTCATTCCACCTCTTCCCTATCCTTAAGTTTATCTCCATCTCTGCCTTGTCACTCCCCCTATCTCTCCACCTCTATCACTCTATGTATTTGTTTTTCCCTCCCATATATATCTAGAGTTAATATATATCATGATTTTTTCACATATGAAAATATGGGCAGATCAACCCCAAAGGGAACCAAATCCCGTCGGCCAGACTATCAGGGCATAACCTTAAGGGTGTCGAGGAGAATTGACCCTGTGACCTCCCGAACGGCGGGACACTTAACAACAGGGACTTGACCGATTGAGCTAACCCTTGCGGCTAGTTAATACATATATCAGGGTATATTAATATATATTATAATATAACCAATTTAATATTGTTTTAATCCAAAGTTATTAAATTTTAATATATTATATTATAATATATTAATATGAATATGAGTCAATATTAATACTAGGGTTAATAATGTTTTTTTTTTTGTATGGTATTAATGATGATTTGGCCCATGGTATTTGCCCATAGGCTCGTATATAATTAGATGTTATTTCTATCCTATTTGTTTTATTATTATTATTATTATTATTTTATTTATCATACCTCTTTATACCTTTTTTATATTTATTTATTTATCATACCTCTTTTATAAATATGGTATTTGCCCATGGTATTTGGCCCATCGGCTTCACCTAAATAAAACATATTTTGTGAGTTTTCGTAAATATAAAGAAGTTTATGGATATAAAAGGAGGTTTTATTTATTTAATGTACCTAATATTTATTTATATTTATATTTATTTATCATTTTGTAAACTTTTTATATTTTAAATTTATATTGTGTTTATACATCCTAAGAATTAGATTGATTTTTAAATAGGGCCGACATTATATTAAAAATGTTAAATGTTAAACATTACATTTATATTTACATGTTTACGTTTTTATGTGAGATCTACCCCATACTCCCCCATATCGGATTGTTTACATTTACATTTACGTTTTTATGTGATATCTACCCCATAATAATATTGTAACACACACACATATATATATTTCACATTCTTATTATTAAAATTTATAGTTTATCCATCACATCAATTTTTTTTGGGCTACAATATATATTGTAGGAAAATAGAAAAGATATTTATTAAAACATCACATAATTAATAAATACTATAAAAGAAAATTATTTGTAATATAAAGATTTATATAATTATATATTTATAGTTATACAATTCAATGTTTGAATTTAAGCTTTTGTGATCCATAATTTGAACTTATAGAAATATTTTCGGAAAAAATCACATCATAAAATTTTTGTCGCGTTTGGAACCAACGAGTGTGGTTCATCGTTAGGACAAGTTGAAAAATCAGATCATGGCAAACGAGTGTGGTTCATCGTCAGGACAAGTTGAAAAATCAGATCATGGCTCCATGTTAAATAGGGATGGCATATCTTCCAACAGTTAGGTTTGACTAGTCAAAATTATTAGTTATAATATTATTATATAAAAACATTAATATTTTATAATGCCACTTAATAATTTTTTAGTTTTAAAAAACTTTTTGCAGTTAAATTATTAAATAAAAGTGTAATGGATATTAATACTATCATTAAAATTTAATAATAAAACCAAATATTAAATTATATCATTATTTATAGTTGGTAATATTTTCATTATAAATATTAAATAATAATCTGTTATAATAGGTAATATTAACCCATTAGTTTAGTTAATTAAACCAAAGGGGCAATCTTGACTTATAATTAATATTTATTAAGTTATCAATAATATTTATGTATTCAATATAATTACGAAATAATATTAATATTATAATTAATATTTAAATATTAGTAAATTCATGATATTATAGTTAGTAATAAAAACTTTACTATTAAATATAATCTTATAATATGCAATATTAATTCATTTTAGCTAGTTAAGCCAATGGTGATCTTAAATGTATAATACTAATATAATTGTTAATCCAAGTCAACATTAATAATATTATCCTTAAATCATAACTAAACATTGTTAAATTATTTTTATAATATTATAATAGTAATATTTTATCAATAATGGTTTTGGGAAACATTTTAATGTAACTTATTCAATAAGTTATCTAAAGGGAACCAAAACTTTTTGTTGATTCGAAACGCATCAACAAAAATTTTATGATATGATTTTTTCCTGAAAATATTTCTATAAAAATTTCAATGTCTTATTGTTATACTTGTTTAACTTTTTATTTCTAACTAGAATTAACCAACCTCATTTTCTCATTTGTCATCTCTTTTACTCTTCTCCTAAATAATTCTCTATGGAATTTCATTTTCCTTGGAGTTTAATATTTTCACTTATGAATTTCACTTAATTACTTAGTGACTTTTCATCTTCCTTGAAATTCTTTATTAGTCACACATGTTCAATGCCATGCACGCTCATCATGCTTTCCATGCGTGCTTAATTTCGTGCACTGAAGTGTACATGCTTCACCTAGCTTTATCACACACTCTTATCTAGTGCTTAAAGCTTCCATGCATGCTCATCATACATGTTTTTTCTTTCATATTCATTTCTATCACATTCTTTTGCAATCTTGAAGAACAACATATTGTGTTCTCATTTCTCTACCTATAGTTCTCACTCTTGTTTCATTCACATGACATATTCATGGATTTATTTGTTTCAAGGATGCTCCTACATCGACATCTAAGAGTGATTTTTTCTAGTTCAAATGTGTTACTAGTGTAGGGTTAGGTTTGATTGCAATGAATGATAGTTATATTTCATCTTCACGTTGTAGTATGGACACAATGGTGACTTATCTCATGTATTATGGTTTGTTGTGTATCACAAAAGGAATATAGATGTTATTGTGTTTTGTTTTCATGATTATGAAAATTTGGTTTCTCAACTCTAACAACTTACTTATTATGCTAATCACTATGACTTCATTCATATATAGTTGGCAATGGACATAGGATTTGCTATAAATGTTGTATAACATAGTGTTTTAATTTGAGATTTTTACCATGGCTATGTTCAAGTTGTTGTTCCTCAAGGGTAGTTGATGTATATGCATTTTGAGCTTAGTTGTACTCAACATCTCTTTATTTCTAAATAATAGTTTATGTAAGAAATGTTGAGAGACAAGTGAAGGTTGTTTCTTAAGCTCATAGTAATACTGGTTGAGTGTGATAGGATTTAATGCTACAAATTTTTCTTGCGCCTTTTGAGTGTACGATTAATGAAGGAAGTATAATTAGTTTTTCTTTCATAGGAGAATGTTACTTCCTTCCATATTTTATCAGGTATATAAGAATTATTATAGGAGCTATTTGCAGAGTATTTTTTTCCACAATGATGATTATATTTATATTGAGGAACTTCATTGCAACCTAACCCAAATAAATTTCAAAAATATATTACAAAATTGGGTACTATTTTGTTAACTAGAGGGGTGTCTCCCCTCTGTGAGATGTTTTCAGAAAAAATATGATTGTTATAATGTGGCAAAATTGTCATTCATACACTCTAATAAATTATCCTACCAAAGTCAATAAGGGTTATCTCGAGTTGTTGGGATGGCTGGCTGTAGAAATTTTGAATAATAAACACATATTCAATGGAGATTATCCTGATCATGTACTATTGCGGAATACATAAACAATACACAAGCTCCTCTACGTTAATCATCAATATAGCAGCATCAATAACAATAAAACATCAAGAGCATGCACACATTAACACAATATGTAACCCGGGGAAAGCTTATAGCTGAAAGCCCCACACTATTTGTATATTAATGATTGAGAACATGTAACATTACAATAGTCAATACTTATCACAAGTATTCAACACTATCTCCACCTGTTACACACAATACAACTCAGATCTGATCAAATCTATTCCACTGCTTGCCTGCCTCCACTGCTCAATACCTGCTGAAGAATGGATGAGAATGGTTGAACCAAACTCGTATTTACCTCAAAAGAATCACTCACACTGGGAATCACGTGAGAAGAGGCTATAATCACTTGGTATTGGCTAATTCTCATTGGCATAACTCAATCTCATTGATTGTGCAAATCCTCATGCATAACTATAGTCACAACTGATAGCAATCTGATCCTCTAACACCTATCCCTGCTGAACTGAACATGCACTTACATGCAACTGAGTTAACTGATGTATTCTTTAGGTGCCTTATGAGTTAATAATTAGTTTAACAACTCATCATTAGTATATTTGCAGTTATACTAATTACAACTAGTTTAACCAAGTCAAACTGAACACAACTCCATCAACTCCACAATCAACTCCACCAAACTCAACTGATTGAGTTCTAATTGAAGTCATGCATGCAACAACTCAACTGACCCACAAAGAAAACGTATTTCCTTTTGATCGCTGCATGTGCCACATCTGTAGCTCAAACTGAAGTGCTCCAAGAGAATAAGATATATTTTATAGTCTAAATATTATTATAAGCTAATAATATTTGACTGCTCTATAATTAGACTTGACAGTGTCACCGCTGTTGTCTAAAAATAGAAGTCCATCTATTTTTTCCAACTTGACCAATCATCCATAAACAACATCCTGCAACTCATAGATATGATCCATATGTCTAAAAATAGACTTTGCGCTATAATTTGCCTGTGGGCCCACTTAGTGAAGGTGACTCTTTCCACTAAGCTCCATCATCTTGTTGCAATATCAACACTCCCTCTCAACAAGATATGGATTATCAGCAACCCCTATCCTGCCTCGGTGGTATTTGAATTTGCTCCTGGTGAGAGCCTTCGTCAGAATATCAACATCCTGATCCTCCGTTGGAATGTATGAAAGTAACATGATCCTTCGCTGCACACAATCTCTGATATGATGGTACTTGATGTCAATGTGTTTAGATCTATCATGAAATACAGGATTAGTAGAGAGTTTAATGCAACTCTGGTTATCACAGTAAATCACAGTAGGATCCAAATGAGAACCGAACAAACCAACCAGAATCTTCCTCATCCATATAGCCTTGCATGCATCCAAACTTACTGCCATATACTTGGCCTCTGCTGAACTGAGTGCCACGGATCTCTGCTTCCTGCTATACCAAGAAACTGCTGTCGATCCAATACTGAAGACCCCTCCTGATGTGCTCTTTCTATCCGTTGGGCTCCCTGCCCAATCTACATCCGTGAAGCCACATAGCTTCACCTCATCCTCCTGTTTGTACAGCAATCCATATCCCAATGTGCCTCTCAAATAACGCAATACATGCTTGCCTACCTTCCAGAAGAGCTTGGTAGGCTTAACCATAGCTTGTGAAATTTGGTTAACTGCATAACATATATCGGGTCGTGTATTGACCAAATACATCAGCGACTCCACCAACTGTTGATAAACAGTGGCATCCACTTCTTCTCCCGAAGTGGCATCCTCCTTCCTCCAACCTCCAGGAAGAGGAGTATCATCAGGCTTGTAGCCGTGCATGTTGAACTTCTCCAGTATCTCCCGAGCATACTTACCCTGAGAAACAAATAGTCCACCATTGCGTTGCCATATTTCCAATCCTAGGAAATAGTGAAGGAGGCCCAAGTCCTTCATCTCAAACTCCTTAGCAAGATCATCCATGCATGAAAGTATCAATAGCTCATCACCTGTTAGAATCAAATCATCTACATACAGTACAATGATAAGCAACTTACCCTCCACCACAATCTGGTATAGGTTAGGATCCGCCTTACTCTTGGAGAATCTAAGTCTGGTGAAATAGCTGTCTATTTGTGTGTACCAAGCATGTGGTGCTTGCTTCAACCCATACAACGCTCTCTTGAGCTTGCACAGATGCGACTCGCTGCTGAAGACCTCAAAGCCTTCGGGCTGCTCAATGTACACCTCCTCCTCAATGACTCTATTGAGGAACACAGTCTTCACATCCATCTGATGAATGTGCAATCCCATCTGCACTGAGAGAGCAAGAATCATCCGTATGGAAGAATACCTTGCGACAGGTGCAAAGGTCTCCTCATAATCGATCCCCTCTATCTGTGAAAAGCCTCGGGCAACGAATCTTGCCTTGTGCTTCTCCACACTCCCATCAGCTGCCTGCTTAACTTTGTAGATCCATCTCGAACCCACCACTGATTTCCCTTCTGGTCTAGGAACAATCTCCCATGCACTGTTTCTGACAATAGAATCATACTCTTCTACCATGGCGTCTACCCATGCGGGATCCTGCACAGCTTCCTCGAAAGAGGATGGCTCAGTCACAACACACTTACTCATAAGAGCCATGTATCCAGTGTATCGACTAGGTGACTGTCTCTATCTACGTTGGGTTGTAGGTGGTCCTACAACTTTCTCTGCATCTTCAGCCAGTCGCTCAGCTTCTGTCAAGCGCTTTCACCCTTTGATGGTTGGCGCTGCTTGAGTGTCTCTTCCACTCCATGAACCTCATCCTGTGGCTGAACCACGTCTTGAAGCTCATCCTTAGGAACTAATAGCTCCTCATATGCATGCAAGTGTATCTCCCTCTCAAGTGAACACTTCATGGCTTTCTCCTCCTGAAATTTTATATCCCGTTGCACAACAGTTTTACCATTGTCTGGCAAATACACACGATAGTTGTGGGGCGTATCAGTGTACCCCACAAATATCCCAACCTTAGCGGTTGGCTCCA
>APFE031522748.1:0-20708 GCA_000404065.3 Pinus taeda | reverse complement strand
AGGTGTAGGAAAGCTTTCTTCTTTTCCCTTTCCTTTTGAGTGGTCATGGGAATGAGATTCATCTTCTTCTTTATCTCATTTAGAGCCTAATGAATCTTCATCCTTATGCTTTCTAAAGTCCCTATACATTTCTTCTACCATAGAATTTATAGCTAGGAAACTTTCTATGAATTGAGGGTCTGGCCCTATAGAACCTTCTTCTGACATTGTCTTTCGAGAATAGAATCTCCCAATTTCAGGATTAGTTTCCACCAACTCTCCTTCTCCTAATTTGAGCTTTGATCTAGTGAGCATTCACAGCTAAACCAACACAAGCTTGTCTAACCTTACATCCTAGAGCTTTGATACCACTTGATCTGATAATCACCCTATGAGTGACCTCAGTTGAAAATTTATTAAACAAAAGGTATTACAGACTCATGTGTTGGTGTGTGTTATGTGCTATTTAAGCAACGGATCGATCATATTTCCAATACACAGACATTTAAATGGAAAGATAGCAGAGAAATACAATAAGCAACACAAAGACACAAACAATTTTTAATAAGGAGTTCACCCCTATTCTTGAGGGCTACATCTCTGGTCTAGCTCTCAGTGGTGGCCTTGTTTTATTGTGTCTTTAAGCGAAGAATTACAAATACAGGGACTCAATGTGAGTTCTCCTGAAGTAGATTTTGCTACGTAGGGTGGTTCTTGGATTCCCCAAGCCACTCAGAGTACACAGACTCTTGTTCTTCCTACCAGCTCTATGACCCTCGGTCTACAGTGGAAAGAGCCAAATGTGATGCTCAGTCCGGACGGATTCCTCTATGGGAAGGCTTGAATCTTAAAGCTCTCTGGTGCTTGATGCTGCCTATGGTCAGCTCGACCCTCTATCTCCTCTACTTGGCTTTACTGTTCTCTGTGTTCAGTCCTCCTCTCGGGGTGCACTGTTCACTGTCTCTCTTGGTCGCTTGGACTCCTCTCAAAATCTCTTTTCTCGACTATCTTTGTTCATGGCTTTAACCATTCGATCCCTATGCCTGTTCGGTTCCTCTCCCGCCTATGTTGATTCTCCTTCTGCAGCTGCACTTGGAGTTCCCTATTCGAAGTTAGCATGAACACTCGAGAAGTGGCCATGTGTCTCCATCTAACTAGTGTCAACATGCTTCATCGGTTCATTTCTTCCGTTACGTCGTGTATGCGTTCTTTCTCCATCGTGGCGATCAAATAGACTCCAAATCCCTTTAGAACGGGGCTTAATCCCCTGTCGATTCCGCTTCCTCCATCGGGCGCAATCTCAGCCGTCCGATCTGGGCTCCTCCAGATCCAACGTCATACGCACGTCGAGTGCGGTTGACTTAATCGACTGATAGTGCGTGATCACGACGGTTTTTCTCTCACCTCCGCTGCCACATGTCAATCGCTAAATGGGATCGCTCCGCTCTCCTCAAAAACCTCTTACCATTCAAGGGTGCCCCGATTGATACCGCCGGTTTTCCGGAGCACGGGTCCCGCCTTTGTCCTTTAGCACGTTTTGTTTCTCCGCCCACGGTTCTCCGGCACCCCAATGCGACCGAGTGCTTAAAGATTTTCCATTTTAGCCTTGTTTTCCTAGCTAAGCACTAATCGCGCATCAAAATCGCCTCCTTTTCCAGATCTGGGGCTCCCAGGGGCTGCTTTGACCTCTTACGCAATCTCCATGGGCCTCGGTCAGCGCGCTTTGACCGAGGTCCTCGTCGTTCCACGTTGGTGGCCATTGCCACTGGTTCAAGGCGTTTCTTTGATTACTGTCTTGGAATTTTCAAGGATTTGTTCAACTCGATATAGTCAAGGTTCTTGACAGTCTTTTGCGGATACGATTCGGATCATCTGTTATAATTTCATTTAGTGTGTCATTAAATATTTGTATAATTCACTTTTTCCAACACACATAGGATAGAGGCATATTGTCACCTCGACCTAAGTCCCACTTTATAAGCCACAACTCCTACCATAAGTATATAAGAGGCTTCCCATGAGTTAACTTCAACCAACCACTAGTTTTATGATTTTGGTTTGCTGGTTAGATGAATTACTATCTAATTTTACCTGCTATCTTGTTTAAAATATCTGCAAATCTACAAGTAAAATACTAACATTAATAAAAAACATTCAAAATTGCGTTAAGTATGCACAAAAATAGTCAATTTTAATGTATTTAAAATATCCTAACTAAATATAAGAGTGATTAAATCATTTAGTAGTCAGATGGGGGGTTCCTTTGTAAAATCAATTGCTACCTTGTTTTCAGCACGCTTGTAATTTTTGTAAAACATACAAAAATCAATAAGCAAACTCCTTAATAAGCCACTCAAAAGTGTTGAAACACTTGTAGATATTAGATCTGGGGGTGGAGAGGCTAAAATACTAAAGGATGGTCAATTTATAACACCTTTAAGCCTTGGACCTACAATAAAATTTGAGTTTCTAGCACATTGGAAATTATATTTTAAAGGTCTTGAAGTCAAAACCCCTTGGGAGTCACCCATAAAATTATTCCAACTACCAATATAGATTTTAAAGTCTTAAATAATTTATTCTAAGTTACACATGTAAAATAGAAACTAATAAAATAGTTCTGAGTTAATACAAGGGAAAAATAAACTACTTGGTATATGAAGCCTTATTGAGTATATTTTTTGTTGAAATTTGTAGTCTAAAATTTTATGATAGCAATATATTCCTACAAATTAGCACACAGAAAATTAGATATACTTGCATAAAATATGCAAAATTAAACTCAAGAAAACAAATATATATATCCCTTGGCTAATATATAAATTTACAATGTTTTTTCTAGCTAAAAAGACGGGAAAGTTTCAACAAGCTAGTAAAATAAAATAAAGAGAAAAAGTTGTTTTACCTTTTTTGAAATAAAATGGAGGTTGAAGAATAAGTTTTACCTTACCTTCTTACTTCACCAATTTGTAAATTCGTGATCACAATTCCGGATGGAGATTCCCCCCCTAGAGATCTTGTCCACTACTTGGAAAAGTGTATTTTTAGTGGCTAACAAAGTGCAAGATTGAAGTTTCCCTTTCCAAATGACCATCTATCCCTCAATGGGTCCATACTTTGAACTTGTGATGGAATAATTGTACCTATAAAACAAATTCAAATAACTCAATGCTAAAGGAAAAAAAATAAAGAAAAAACGAATAGAAAATTCAACTCAATACAAATCCCATGCACAAGAGAGTATTTTTTGCGAAGTGGTTTATTTATATTATCCATCAAATGATCTCAGAGTTGACAACTATTACTAGAGGAGAGGCAAGCCGTTTACAAAACTTTTTCGAACGACTAGTTTGATTCCCTCTAGAAAATAATATTACTAGTCATCTACATGTTGGAGACTTAGTAACTTTTTATAAAATATTATATTAAATTCATGACTTTGTCCACTAAGGGGTCAAGCTGACTCTCACACCCCAAGAAATTCCAACGTTCCACTAGAAAATAGTCCAAAAGGAAAAAATATGAAGAATAATAGCAATAAGTGCTCCAATATTTTCTTTGATATTTCCAACATCTATCTCATCCTTTGACTTGAATTTTCCATGCATAATAACTTAGACTTGACCACTGTTTTCCAATTCTCCAACACCTTGACAAATTCTCCAATTCTACAACCTAGGTTATTGTAGCTTGGTCTGATTTCATCTGGGTCTTGCTTTATTTGACCAAATTATGCCCTGTGTTGCCACACCATCATTGTTTGTCATATCATCATGCCCTATGTTATATGTCTAACGCCCTTGCAAATTTGGAGAATCTAAGACATGGTTTTTTTTAATCTCGTTTTTTATACCAATTTTGACATATTACGTGTCAAATTATGACAAAATTTAACTTTGTTATGCCATTTGGAAACCTATCATTCCATGTCATCATGACCATCTAGATATCTCTAATACCCATAAGGATTTGGAGAATATAAAATATGGGTTTTGTCCCTATCATTGAGTCAAGCACTTTTGATGTAATGTACATGAAAATTTGTTTGACACCCCCCTTGTTCTACCCCTAGAAAACTTGTAACACATTAACTAGATTTTACTATCCATATCTTGAGTATGCCTTCTCTTATGAAGAAATTCCATGTGGCATGTCATCCTCTCTTTGAACGAAAAAATTGGAGACCATGTTGACTTTTTGACTTCTAGAACCACTTTATATTGGGAAACATGAACTGTCTTGGGGAGAATGAAATGCTGCTAACTATGAGACTACCATATATAAGAAACATCTGAGAGACACTACACCAAATATTATAACACCTATAAACTCATAATCATGTGGAAAGACATAGGTCCACCCAATGTGGGTTGGATTGGACCCTAAACTGGTGATCACTCTTACATAGTAAAGGCTCCCATAAAACCATGAGTCCACATATAAGCTCACCTAAGGCCCTCTAATCCTATCTAGGATGAAAGGAACACAAATGAAATTAAATGGACTGGCCATGGTCTGACCAAAACAAGAATGAATCAACACAACACATGGTATAAGATGCCTACACGACCTCACATTGTTATTGCATGGATTTTGACTTGTGACCTTAGGCTTATAATGGTGTTTAAGGATGTTTCAATAAATATATAGGTGCCCTGATAAAAGAGTTGTGACAGTTGGCTCCGACTATGGAATGCATGATCCTCTTGGGAGGATGTGATAACCCTAGAATTTTCACCCATCACATGAAACAAGCTCACAATATAGGCATCAAATACAATAAAGGAATCAAACTAAATTTTATCCATTCCTAAGATGGAAAAATTCCCAAATGAAATAATCAACTAAAACATAGTCAAAATTGAGATAACTAAAATGGCAATGCATGAAAATGATATAGCTAAAATAAAATGCAAAGGAAATGCAAGAAACTAATATAATGCTCATAATAGATAGCTTCTTCAATTCTACCTTAATCTAATCTAAGATAAATTAAATATGATAAGTAAAATCATATTACTAATGCAACTAACAAATAAAGTCATGGTGGGAACAGCAGAAGGCAAAAGGCAAACGACAAATAGTGCATTTAGTTGCAGACAGTGAGCCCTATGGAGGGCGGTAGAGGAGGGAGCTCCACTCCCTCCTACAAGGAGTTCGTGGCCTGCAAAGGCAAGAAATCTCTAGAAAATGCTAGAGGAATAGGGGTGGAAGGGAAAAGAAATATGGAAGAGGAAACAGAAGAACCCATAAATACGGAACAGTATGGCACAAAAGACAAAGAGGCAAAGAGGTAGAAGACAAAAAATAGGGTACTAAAGACAAAAAAAGCAAGGATCCCTGCAAACCCAAAGTAAAGATAACTCCCAAGGTCATTTTAAATGATCCATCTCTGCAGGCGCACAGGGAGCACATGGGGATGTATGCCACCATATGTAAGTTCATGGGACTATGGCCCACTGAAAAAGCTTTACAGACGTGGATTAAATATCACTGAAAACCTAAAGGAAGCATAGATCTTCATCTTGGGTCTAAGGGTTTCTTTATGGTGGTGTTCGCAAACATTGAAGATAAGGACAAAATATTTGAAGGAGGGCCTTACTTCTATGTTGCTGCAGGGCTCTACATGAGACCATGGATGATGAATTTTGTTCCAGAAAGGGAAACCTTTACTTCAGTACCAGTCTGGGTAAGGCTCTATTCTCTACCTCTTGATTACTAGAAAAATGAATCATTAGCTGCCATAGGCAATAAATTAGGTCGTTATGTTAAAGCCTTTGAAGCCACTAGAAGGGGAAAATATACTTCCTTTTCCAGAATATGTGTGGAAATGGATCTATCAGGAGCTCTACCAGATGAGGTGATCTTGGAAGTCTTTGATGAAGAATGGGTGCAAACAGTAGACTATGAGCACATTCCATTCAAATGTCGCAAATGTCATGAACATGGACACCTTTTTAGAGACTGTCCGCTCAAAAAAGAAGTAAACAAAAGCAAACCCAACACAATGAAAGAATCAGACAGCTTCTAGAAAGAGGTTAATCGAGGTAAAGGAGGTAAGAGAGGACCAAAACAACAACAAATTGAAGGACAACAGTTTAGACATAATAGTTTTCAAGTGCTTCAGGAAGAGGAAGAGATTACTAGAGAAGATCAAGCAATGGAAGGAAGTATGGTAGAAAAGGAGAAAGAAGGAAACCTGGAACAAACACAAAATATCGAGTACCAGAAAGAAGCTACTATGAGCGAGGCTGAACAAGAAATGGATCAGGAAATGACCCAGAATGATATGGACCTAGAGGACCACGAACTACAGGAAATTCTTGACAAAGAAAATCTAGATCTAGAAGGGTTCTTGAGGCAGGGAACTACGGGAGGATTGGATTCGCTAACTCAAGAAGAACTCAACATAATACTACATTTGTTTCTATGGAAAATGCAGACTAAAGCGCTGGAGCAAAGGAAAACCACAGATAAGTAGGACAATCGAGGTGTGAAAATGATGAAAACTACTCTGGGACTAGCCACTAGAAACCCAGGCAAGAAAAGAGGTAGGAAAAAGAAGAATGAACTCTTGATGGAGTGTGGTAAGCTGATGATTGATTCGGGTAAGATGAAAGATCTAGCTAGATACTCCTTTACAAATCTTTAATAATGAAGTTGACATCTTGGAATATTAGAGGTCTAGGGAGTTAGACAGATTCCTCATCTCTGAGAATATTATGCTGACAGATAAAGAGATAACAGCACGAGTTCTTCCATTTGAAGGCTTAAACCACTGGCCAATTCAATTAGAAATCAAGGATTTAGGCACTCCTAGGAACAAACCTTTTAGATTTGAAAATATCTGGCTATCACACCCAGACTTCACAAGCAACATTGAAAAATGGTAATCCGAAGACTTGCAGATTCAGGGGACCAGAATGTACCTTCTTCACAAAAGACTAAAGCACATCAAGCTTCAGCTTAAAGAATGGAACAAGAAGGATTTTGGCCATATTTTTGAAGAAAAGAAAGCAACTGAAAACAAAATGTAGGTCCTCAACCAAGCTCTAATCAAGGAAGGCTTTGATAAAGGCATTAGTGATCAAGTGGATAAACATGATCAAGAATGGGAGAATCTATGTAAACAAGAGGAAATATTTTGGAGACAAAAGTCCAGAGTTCAATGGCTCAAATAAGGAGAGCGTAACACTAAGTTTTTTCATAGAGCCACTATGGCCAATAGAGCTTACAACAGAATCTCTTCGATCAAGAATGAGGTAGGGGAACTGCAGATCTCCCATGAAGCTATCGAAACTATGTTAATCCACCACTTCCAAAGTATAACTCAGGGGAACAATTCAGATAAAGAGCAATTCATTAGGGAAGTAACTAGTAATGTATCGAAACTGGTGTCCAGAGAGGACAATTTCAACCTTAATAGACCAGTAATGGAAGTGGAGCTTAGTGAAGTTCTCAAAGAAATGCAGAATGGCAAAGCACCGGGCCCGGATGGTTTTAATGTGGACCTTTTTAAAGCTTGCTGGAATATTGTCAAGCAAGACATTTTGAATGTTGTGGAGGACTCTAGGTCAAACAAAACCATTCTGAAAGCACTCAATACATCCTTCATCGCCTTGATCCCCAAATAGGACATTGCTCATACACCGGATAAATACAGACCCATAGCCCTATGCAATGTAATCTATAAGATTATATCCAAGATTGCAGCTAACAGACTCAAACCTTTGCTTCCAGTTCTTGTTTCAGGGGAGCAATTAGGTTACGTGGAAAGCAGACAAATTCTTGATAACATCATTCAAGCACAAGAGGTGGTGCACTCATTAACTAGCAAGAAGCAGGTGGGCATGATCATGCAGTTAGATATTGCCAAAGCTTATGACAAGGTAAACTAGGTCTACCTCAAGAAAATGCTGATTGCTTTTGGATTTGATCATAACTGGGTCAGATGGGTAATGGCATTGATGACCTCCTCTAGTTTTTCTATATTGGTTAATGGCTCTCCCTTAGATATTTTCAGTCCCTCAAGAGGCCTCAGACAGGGGGACCCACTCTCTCCCTTTATTTTTATCATCATGATGGAAACACTGGGTAGGGCAATAAAGCAGGCACAAACATCAGGAAATATTAAAGATCTGCAACTTACTGATAATGGTCAAGCCCTGACTCACCAACCATTTGTAGATGATACCATGTTACAAGGATTCCCCACAGTCAAAGAAGCCACAACCTACAAAAAAATTCTGAATCTTTTCGCCTTGGCTTCAGGTATGGAAGTTAATCTCTCTAAATCAAAAATATTTTTCTTCAATACCAATATTGCTATTCAGAAAAACATCTCCAGAATTCTTGGCTTTCAAAGGGAGTCCCTTCCTTCAAAATATTTGGGAGTTCCTCTAATTTCAAAACCAATGCTCAAAAGTATATGGGAACCTTTGATCAACAAGTTGCAGGATAAATTTAGCAAATGGACCATCAGATCTTTAAATCTTGCTAGTAGGTTAGTTCTTACAAAAGCTGTTCTGCAAGCTATCCCTATTTTCATGTTATCAACCCTTCCAGCTCCAAAAGGAGTTCTTCAACAATTTAGAAATATTCAAAGAAACTTCCTTTGGGGTAGGGAGGAGTCTAAGAAGAAATGGGCCTAGGTGTCTTGGGAAAAAATTTGTAAGCCTAAGAACCATGGAGGGCTAGGTTTGGATGATCAGGAGATTCTAAGCAAGGTTCTAGGGGCCAAAATTTGGTGGCATTGGGTTCAACATCCAAAGACTCAATGGGCAAATATCTAGAAAGAAAAATATGCTAGTTCTTGGCAGAATAGTGATCTTACAAGAATGTCTGGAAATATAAATGGTTCATATATTTGGAACAAACCCTGGGAGAATAGAAGACTAGTAAAAGAAAACAGCTTCTGGGAAATCAGAGAAGGAAGTCTTGCTCTTTTCTGGGAAGACAAGTGGCAACAAGAATCAATTCTGTTAAAAGAATACTTCCTTGATCTTAAGCAGGAGTTGGATTCCCAAGGATTAATTAAGGTAAAGGACTTTTGGAATCATTCTCATCAAAAGGAAAAGTGGAGAATCTAGAAAAGCATCAATTGCAGAAATAACAATATCATAAAAACAAAAGCAAAGGAGCTCAGGAAAATAGTGGAGCAAAGGAAGATATTAGTTGCAAAGGGACAAGACCAACTGAGATGGGGCAATAACAAAGAGGGCACCTTTAATCTTAAGGAAGCAAAAAGTATTCTCCTTGAGCTGGATCCCCAGGTTCCGGACAAAATCTGGTAAAATATTTGGAGGCACCAAGGGTGGATGAAAATCAAACTCTTCATGTGGGTAGTATACCACAAGAAAATTTTGACTTGGGACAACATTAGGAAGAGGGGTGTTCAGAGGCCTTCAAGATGCCTGCTCTGTGAGGCTCAAGAAGAAACTTCAGAACATTTTCTCAACAGCTGCATTTTCACATCCTGGTTATGGGACATATTTTCTACAATCTTTCAACAATCTGATAGAGACAGAGAAAGCATCATTAATACCCTCAACGATTAGAGGAAAGTTTTTTCGAATTATGAAATTCTCAACTCAGCGTGGGCTCTTACACCAAGCTTCATTATATGGAATGTTTGGAAGAAGAGGAACAAAATAATATTTAAGGAGGAAAAGAAGCCCCCACACCACCTACTGAAGATAATCCTGAAATAGGGAGACGGTGGGAACCACAATTTGCAACTTCCCTAAAAATCCTCCCTCAGATTTAGATTCAAATATTCTCAGGTAGCTAGGGTTGTAGGGTCTCACCCCCCCAAGCCTAGACAGGAAGGTTATTTCTTTGGATACAGAGAAGGAATTTTGGCATCCTCCTCCAGAAGGCTATTTAAAATACAACATTGATGGGGCTTCCAAAGGGAACTCGGGAACAGCTGGGTATGGAGGTGTCCTCGGAAAAGCTAAGGGAAGTATTTTATTCATCTTCCATTGCCACCTAGGTACAACCACCAATAACATTGCTGAACTAATGGCTATGGAGCAATGCCTGGATTTTCTGAAGCAATACAACTGTTTCAATGTCATGATAGAGGCATATTTGGAGTTAATTATCAACTCAGTGCAAAAAATACCTAATGGAACTGCGCCGGAAAAAGTCTCTAAACATTGGAAATTAATTTGGGTTTTCCAAAGAATTCAAAGCCATCTTCAGGGTCTTCACACTATCAGTTTCCACCATGTTCGCAGAAAGGAAAATAAGTTGCCGGATCTTATTGCCAACCAGGTGGTCAGATGCACAGAGAATAAAGTGTCGATGAAGTGGCAGGAATTACGTCCAAGTAGGCTGAGAGCTCTATGCTACGAGCAAGCAAAAGAAGATAGGAAAGAGTTTAGACTCAATACCATGGAGACTAGCTCGATTTGATTTTCCCCTGCATATGTCATCATCAACTCGTTTATTGTTCTCTGGGGGGAAGAGGACCATGTCTGGTCATACATACTCAAGGATTTAGCGAGATGAAGATCACAGTTCAACATGGGCAATGCTTCGAATCCCACAAGTCTTGGCTCAGTGGAAGGACTCTTATCTTCACAAGATTACAGGTCAAGGTGAGGAAGTTTAACATGTGCAAGAGGAACCCGATTTTTTCCGACAGCTAGCTTTTTCAGTATTCGGGGTCCAGAAATGCAAAACTGACTCCCATGCAGTTTTTGATTGATCGCACCGCTTTCAAAGTGGAAATGGTTTTGGTGATTTCGCAGCGGTCCCACTCATCCTACGACACGTGGCAGGGTGGGGGTTCCGAATACCACCCTTCAGCACATACTAAAGCTCGATTTTCTTGTCCTGTGCGAAATCAATCTCATCCGTTGGATTTGGTTGTAGAGAATCAACAGCTGAGTTGGATCGAGCAACTTGGTGGGGCAGGACCATTAATCATTGGTCTCTTTGGATACGCATCTTTCTCCTCTGTCGTCGATCTTTTTGTTTTTTTTTTTGGACGGCTCAGATGGTTTGGGATTTTTTGGACTAGGGCTGCGAGTAAATTCGCAAGCTTTCTGGGGGATAGGCTTCAGTTTTTTTGGTATTCATTGGGTTCGGGCTTTTTGATGAAAATCTAAGACGTTTAGCCCTTGGTGGCTTGGGCTTATCTTTCTTTTCTATTCCTTGGTGTCGGGAGGATGTTTGTAAATACTGTACACAATTTTTTGGCTTAATGATATAGAAGGATCCACACTTGCTTCAGCAAAAAAAAAAAAAAAATAAAGTCATCATTACCTTTGGCTTTACCTTTGTGTTTGGTTGCTAAGAAAAATAATGAAATGTGAATCCTTAGATATGTGTACTTTGGAACTCAATTTATGACTTGGACCACATTTTCTTGGAAAGATTCATCACTTGGAAGGAAATCAAAAAAGTGACAAGGTTTCTTCGTGATACCACAAGCTTCTTCATTCCATAGTTCAACAGGGTTGATGAAATGAAGTTTCTCATTGTAAGCATAATACCAATCATCATTATTTTTTAAATTGGTAGGAAAAGAAGGTTTAGTTGACAGCTATAATTGGAACCTACATAAAGACAGTTGTCCTCCATGGATGTTGCTAATTGTTGGATTGTTGGGGCCTGAACCAAGTTTGGAGTTAATTAGCCAAACAAATCCCGATACTACTGGCCCTTTTGGAAATAGTTAGTGGAGCGCGGATTGAGTTCTCACCCGAAGTAGTATGGGAGGGTGCTAGAACAAGGTTTCCACACCCTTGAAATGTCTGAGAGGTTCGACTGGTCTCACTGAGTTTCCCTACGCATAGGTCACTTTGCGCAGTTCCCTATTCCTTATGCCCTGATATACTGCCTTCGTGTAGCCCTAACCAAGGACTGTGGAGCTTCTGCGCTAATAGAGCCATGCCCAGTGCAATTACCCGTGATCTTACTTATCTTCTTATACCAGTTAATTACCTTCATGTACTTGTATGTATTATGTTATAATTAGTTATACAAAACATTCAAATAAGTTCGCGAAACATATAAATAGTATATTTGCAAATTATACCCAATAATATATTAAAACAGGAAAAGATGCACAGAAATATGGTAAATTTTCTCTTTATTGATTCTTCCAACGGTTACAGACTCGACCTACCCTGCACACTCAGCTGCAGGGGTCCGCGCACTCAGCTGTAGAGCCTTCCACTACTCTACGCCCCAAAGACACACTTTAAACTGCTTCTCAATCACATAGACCTTTCATGCTCTTTTATTATATCTTCTCTATTAGTTATTTTATACACTTAGAGCCTTGCTTTGTTTATACAATCCCATGGTCCATGAACCATGGGTAGGTCTATATAGCTGGCATTACATTACAAAAACTAGGGAGAACAACCCTGTGACTCTATTTATAATTTCGCACCCCGTGCCCGCAATTCGCAGAGCTTTTACAAAACGATTCAGTCAAAACTTGGGCTTTAAGCCCCAAAACCTGCCTTGGGGGGATTCGATGCCCAACAAGCCCCCAACAAAAACATCATGACTCGCCCTCAAGACACTTTGTCAGCGTGGATATATTTGCGTGGAGTCCTTCCAATTCTGCTCGAACTGTGGCAAGTTCGGTAACACACTGAGCTGCTACCTGTTGGATCTGTTGCATGCGTTGTTCCGAGACCACGATGTCGGAAGTGCTTCTTTGCATCCATGCATGTATCCCCTACATGTGTTTATAGTCCCACGCCTTCTTCCAGATCCTTGGAGTGGGAAGACTATGCTTCTGTTGGCTAGTCAGATAGTCGGGCCACCCTTGTAGGGCTTTAATTGACTACCATTCACTTCTCCTAGGAAAGGGTTGCCATTTAGTTTGACTAGCTGTACTGCGCCTTCGTCTATGACCTCCTTAACAACGTATGGTCCCAACCAATCCTGGGAATTTATCAAACTTACTGTCATACAGCAGCACTAAATTATTTACCTTGAAAGTGCGTAATTTAATATGGTGATCGTGCTAGGCCTTCTCACGCTGCCTTTGCACCTACTGCTGAAAGCCAGCTAGGAACCATTCCTCCTCAAATTATTCCAATTGTGCGAGTCTTTCTTTTAGGGCTTCACGGTCCATCATAGCTATGAGCGCAACTATGCGCAGACTAGATACAATATACTCCATTGGTGTTGGGTAGCAGAGGGCCCGCGTAACAGTTTTGGGGCTTAAAGTTCGCAATTTTGGGAAAGGTATGGTAAGGACTCTGTGAAGTGCATGGAGCATGAATTGTAAATGAGTCAAGTCAAAGCGTTGTGCACCCAAGAAATAATATCGAATAATAGGAAGTAAGTCAACTTGCCCATGGCCAGCGGACCATGGGAATGTATAAATAGAGCGAGGCTCTAAGGGTAGAAAGTAGTTTTTTTGGATATGTACTTTTGGATCTGGAATGTAATGGGTTTTTGAAGAACGAAGTCTTGAAGCATTTGTAAGTCCGAGTCAAGGGTGTTGGTAGATAGATAGAGGCTTTGTAGATGTGTGCACAAAGGCCTAGTAGAGTCCGTAGTTGTGTGCATGGACCCCTACAGCTGAGTGCGCAGGGCAGATCTGGGTGTATTGGTGGAAGAATTGAATAAAGATAAGTTGATTCTAAAATTTTGTATTAAATCTAAACTATTGTGGATCTGGATAACTTATGGTTGATATAACTGATTTATGCACATATGCTTATGTTGTGAGTTTATGCAAATCAATATTCGTCTGGGTATGCGAACTGGTTATTTTCGTTAAATGATTGCCTAAAAACCATAAAAAGTATATATAATCTATAATAGTGCATTAATAAGTATTAAGGAGTCTCCTAGGTTCGGATCTACACGGAGCAGAGTGGTGCGAAGCCACAAAACGGTGTGCAAATCTTCTAGACCACATCAAGACATCCCAAGGGTGCAGAAACCTAGTTCCAGCACCCTCCCCTGCTACCTCGAGTGAGACCTCAGTCCGCGCTATACCGCTTATTGCCAAAAGGGTCGGTAGTTGCAGGATTTGATTGGCTAAATAACTCTTCTGAACTTGGGTCAGGCCCCTATAAGCTAACAAATGGTTCCATTGCCGGGACCGGGATCTACCTAAGGGATGTTTGATGTCGAAACACTAGAATCCTATAAAAAAATAACTTGAAGATTGGTTGGATCATAATATTCACGAGTTCGTGGTTCAGGAAAATAGAAACCCACGGATATCGGAAGAAGGGTGGTTAGATCGTTACATATACACAAATATCCACAAAATCTTCTTCGTAACATTCCTGATAGAGTTGTACGAATGGATCGCGAGGTTAGCCGACAATGTGGGAAGGTGTAGACTAGATCAACCTATTATGTGGTCCCCATAATTGGTGCATAGGCTAGAAGCATCCGAAGATAAAATCGCACACGCAGTAGATCACTGGTTGGATCGGGTAATAGGAGGGTTTACTACTGAGTTTGCGATAGACACAACTGTGAGTTATAGTGAAGCAGAAGGCACTTCTCCAAGGACCCCGGTGTAAGTATATTAAATCGTTGAACACTTGGATTAAGATGTTGTTGTGTGAAAAATAGATTATGCACAATTATTGATGTCTGGCGCAACACAGAGTCGAAGAGGCTACTGAGGAACCGAAGGATTAGAGAACAGTCTGCTAATTTCTATTTCATGGGAAAGTGAGGAGGAGCTCACGAGGTTCTCTCCAAGAAGCATAGTCCGGTTGATTAAGCAACATTTTCCACTAATACCACCTCCGTCTATGCCATCACCTACTTCACCAATGTCAAATCCATCTTCACCTGCTCCACCTCCACCTCCACCTTTGCCACCACTGAAGGTTGGGATGGCGAGCGCAATCAAGCTGCCGATATTTAAGGGTGTAGGAAATGAGGAACTATGTCAGTTCTGGTTTGTGGTAAGGGTTGTATGGGAAGCTCAAGGCATAATGGATGATAGCATAAAAAAGGCTACCCTGGTTAGCGTGCTACAGGACCGCGCACTGACATGGTATATAAAGTAATCAAGCGATCATTTGAATGTGGGAATGACGACAATCCAAGATGCCTTGAACAATGAATTTGTAAGCCAAAATCAGAAACATAGTCAATCATTGGGTTCAAAGAGATAGTGATGTTACTGGGTGAAACCCCATGGGACTTGGATCAGAGATTAAAGAGCACAATCCGTGAGGCTAACATGACATTGACGGATACACAACACTGCACGTGGTTTGTGGCATCATTGACACCACATCTAAGGACGGTGCTATCGCAGCAAAAGATCTCAACCCAAGCCGAAGCATTAGAAACCACAATGAGATTGCATGAAACCCTAATACAGGATCTGGGGTTGGGAGTTCAGCAAATCCACGTGCAACTACAAAACCGGAGCTTAGAAATATAAATCTTGAACTAAGAAAGGGGAACCCAATCGGAGGTGTGTACAGAGGTAGGATGCATTAAATGCAAAAGTCAAGCACATGACAAGGATCATTGCCCCATCTTCACGAACTATCTGGCGGGGGAGGGGGGGACTGATGCCACTAAAACTAGAGGTACAAGCAGGGCCAAGTGTGGCACCCATGCTCTGGTGTGCGATTTGTCAAGTGGGTGGAAAGCACACAACGGACAAATGCCACCTATTGCAGAAGTATACCCAGACCCTGCAATAGCTGTATTGCAACTTTTGTAGATCAGTAGGTCATGATGAGCGAACATGTCGAAGCTATAACTTAATGATGGAAAGGACCCCAGCTTATCGAGTGCAAACTAACGCGCGAGGGTTCGACCCAACCGTAGGGCCACGTGGGGATTTCAAGGACATGATCGAGGAAGAGGAATGGGGCCTAGGTGAGGGCACAGACAATTGATCTGTTATAACTGCGAATGGCCAGGACACTACACTTGCGATTGTACTAACTCGACGAGGATATCTTGTTGATACTGTGAGCAGTTTGACCATGAAATGGTAGATTGGCTGACATTAATTGCCCAGATGTGTGAAAAGGGAGTATTATAGCCCACTCCAACTCAAAATGTCCAAATGAGGAGGTCGGAACCACATGAAGAAGACCCCAGCATAAATATGGTATTGAGGAGCGGTGCACCCATGGGAGGAGATGTGCGAAAAGAATTTATAGAAGATGTGACGGGTCGTGATACCCTGACAAGGGAACCCAATTTGAAGTGGAACAAGGGATGAAGATGCCTAAGGAAGCTTCGAAGAGCTTCACGGAAGTCTCTACTCTAGGTAGGAGCGACCCAATTGAGCCAAGAATGGATCCCTTTATGCTTACTACCTTTTTAGAGATGTGTACGAAGCTACTGTGTGACAGTATAGCCATTAATGGACTACAAGAGTTGATCACTAAGTGCGCAAGGTCGGGCGAGCCACGCGTAGTCCAAAAATTGGGAAGACATGCTCTGCGTACTAGACGGGAGATGCATATGACAGGGAAAATCGGTGAGTACGAGATGGACCAGGTCATTCTGGATTTAGGATTGGATGCGAATGTGCTACCTAAGAAAACGTGGGAACCCATGGGTAGGCCCATACTGCAGTGGTCTCCTATTCTGCTAAGGATAGCCAACCATCGAAAGATCCTACCGATGGGCTAACTTCAAGGGGTGATAGTGGACATTGAAGGCATAAGTACATAGATCGACTTCAAGGTAATAGAAATTGTGGATGACACTAATCCCTACCCTGCATTGCTAGGAATTTATTGGGCCATGGACATGAATGGGGTCATCAACTTAAAAAGGTGGAAAATGACGTTTGAAAAGAAGTCACTACGGGTAGTTGTCCCACTGGACCTGGCTGAAGGAAAGCGCTACATCGAGCCAGTGCACAATGAAGACAATGACGATGAACTAGACTGCATATACCAGATAACAACGCAAGATCATGGTCGGGTGAATCCCTCATCGGATGAAATATTCTCATGGGAGAGTGATAGTTCGTGCACATCAGATACAGATGAGGAGATAGAAATATGGAAGAATAGATTGTAAGACGTCACCACACTCAACTATAATATGATGATTAGATCATCGTGGTGCGCAACCACTGAAGTAAGGCAATGGTTAGCAGATAGCGGCGCAACTAGTGAGGGGCAGTTCGTCAACCTTGGCACCTTAATCGCCACCCAGAAGAAGCATGGTGCATCGAACGAAACAAAGTGCACACAGAGGAAGCTGAGAAAGAGAATATGGTTCCATGTATGGATTGAAGGACGTGCGCATTGGAGCAAGGTAGTCATCCAGTTACAACAAAGGGTATGGTCGTATGTTGCACGACCATTGCACCAACTAAATTTGTGCGTAGCAAGGGTCCGCTGGTCCAATACGACGATACCCAGAGTAGGGTATGCCAAGGAAACTCTATCCACGACTGGAGGGGCCATTTCCCCAATGGTCCACCCTACACACGAAGACCTGTGTGATGGGATTCGATAGATATGGGAAGCCGTTCGATGCGGCAAAATGAGACTTCACAAGTTAGTGGAAACAGGGGCCAGACTATGAAAGAAAAGTGTGAAGCTAGATGAATAAATTGATAAAATCAAATTAGAACTCACCCACATAGATGGCGTGTGAGAGCTATTGAAGGCACCAGACCTAGTCTGCTCTCCTACACTATTAGGACAAGCCGCAACCCTACTAGCATGGTTGCGCCTGCACCCTAAGACACATGGAAACACAGACCACGATACGCCATCAAACTCAAAGGAATACGAATGGTGCTCGCAGCCCAGGCTAGTAGGGAAGTGGAAGGCTCGCAAGATGGGTGCGACCACTTTACTATCTGTAGAAGGCCTAGTCCTAGCGCTCCACGCAGCTGAAAGAGGGTGTGAGACTATAAAATAGGCTGCAGAAAAGATGTGCAAGAACGATCGAATGCATAGGATGCAACCACGCACCAGGGGCTGCACTGCCGTGGGGAAGGGATGGAAGGCAACCGTTGCAGGTACTATTCATTACAAGATGTACCATTTAAGAAATGGAGGAACGAGTGGTGGGAAATTAAGGCGTAAGGATAACTGCCAAATTCACATTAATGAGCCACGAGGGGGGCAAACTATCGACTTTGAATTCAAAATTATATATATCAAGCAAGCAAAGGGGCATACCACAAAATTTGATCTTTCGCAGAATAGGACACCCTGGGTTCCAGCTAAAAGGAGCAAGATGAATGACAAGGTACTAAAGGAAAGCCCGCGGTTTCAGGCACTGCCAAAGAAATACCGAGAGTCCTTCCTTAGGTCAACAAACCCTACCACAGAAAGTCCATATAATCCCACACCGCAGGAAACCAAACTCCCTAAATCACCTAGGACATTGCAGACCAAAAAGGACCCCCAGATTCTAGGACCAGTGAGGCAGTCATCGCAAAATCCGCGCCTTAGCAAGCTCACAATGGAAGAAAAGGGAAAAACTGTTACCATTGAAAGTGACAAGGAGGATGAGGGATCCCCGACATATGTCGAAGAAATAAACCTCGACGAGGAAACTTTCCAGCTAGTGCGCCATCCCAAGTATGTTCCTCCAAGCAAAGGGAAGGCTTAGGTCCCTACTAATCTGGATGAAATTGACAATATAATCACCACCCCGTCTCTTCCGAAAGGGGTTCCAATTGAAAGCACAGTGGTTGGTTGTATTGCAATGATGAAATTTGAAGACTGGGGCCTTGCAGATACAACAAAATGTCCCCATTTAGTGACTATCAAATTGAAGGAGAAGAGCGCGGAAGGGACGGTTATGACACTTCAACCAAAGGAATGGCTGTGAAAGGTGGAGAATGTTGGGTTGCTCTGTCTCCTGTCCATTCCCCACTTTCTTCGGCCCCCTATTACAATCTTCGTCATCAGAAAGTTGTTGTGTCTGGTACATGATGGATACTTATGGCTTGGAAAACCCATCCAAATCACGCTAGAACTCATACATAGGATCTCATTGCTTCACTGCGGGAAGAGACCTCAGTGAAATTATCGATAAAAGTGGCAATGTGACGATGACCGAAACCCTGAAAAGGAAATATAAGCTGGAGAAAGGGCAGCGAGGGTATGTTATTGATAGTATCTCAGACAGAGAAGTTCACGTTGCTACCCAGCTGTTGGTCGAGAAAGTGATGCGAAAATGTCGTGGAACTGAGGTTCCAATGATCGTCATTGCACTAGCAGAGGAATGTGCAGCTGGAGAACGGTTCAATTGGGCGCAATTCCTTTGTGAAGAATTCCTGACCAACTATAGGGAGGTCCAAGAGGAGGGAAAGACCTTCCACTATGCATGACTATTGTTGTCCATTGTGCTGGTTACCACTGACCTACCTAAAGACAATCAATTTCCTTCCTTGGACCAGGATTGGCTAGAAGCCGCTAGATTTGCATCGCTTTGGGTGACCAAGGATGATGAAAGAATCCTGGGGATCAAGATTTTTTGGATACTCATGGAGGTTGACGTTCGACATTGGGTCACCCAGCTACCTTGGTTGTACATGAAAATCTATGACTGTCTGAAACATATAGCTAAGTTTAAAGTAGATATTCACTTTGTCTACATATGAGCACGCAAAGGCCCCGACCAAACGTGGACTACACTTCCTTTCATTGCCATTGACAAAGATATTGATGCAGTATTGGATACTTGGCCACCAAAATGGCGTGGACCCGATGTGGTGGGGCACGATGAGGCCGCCATAAGGAAACAAAAGGTTGTAGCGAAGCGAGCCGCACAGCAGAAGAAGAACGAACGGCACGCTGTAGAAGTTTGCACGTCCCGGGAAGTAGCCCAAACTTCGACAAACAAAGCACCAACTGGAGCAGCTGTGATGGACAAAACCTGTTAGAAGGTGCCCATAGAGCCAACCATGGAGAGAAGGATGAAAGGTACACCATCAACCACCACGGGTGCACCCTTAAAACGGTCATTGCCGACAGAATGGATAAATCCACAGAAGAAGGCTAAGGCATCTAAACGGGATGGAGAACTGACCACCCTGACTAAGGGTGACCTAGGTGACATAGGGACACCGTTCGCGAAGCCACCCAGGATGCAATCGATGATGCCATGTCATAGAAACAGCTTGTGTTGGGGGAGCTCCACGGGGAGCTGCAAGAACTTGGGACACGAGTAGCGCAGATGGGAACTAGCACTACTCATGGGGTTACAGGTATGTCAGCCACTGAGCAGCTGCTGAAGGCCCAATTCGCCCATACTATCACTATTCGAGAAGGAGCATTGAGAATAGAAAATGGGGAGGACAGAGTTGTGGTAGGATGGCTTACGGGGCTGGGCCTAAATTTGGCTGCCCTCCTACGCGAAAGCTTGTACCAGCTCCAGGACAGCCCACGATGGAGCTCTGAGCCAGGGAAAGGCACATGGAATAGGTACTCAGTGAATAGAGAATTAATAAAGAATAGTTGAGCCTCCAATGGGACGAATCCGTCGCACAAAGTCAATAAGTGGAGCAAGTGGTAGGGGAAGCATGTTCACGTGCCCCTGAACTGGAGATTGTGACCGATTTACCTATTGGCATACGAATCCAAAGGCTGGCTAGTGGGTTCCATGAAGCAAAGGAGGAGGCCGCAAAGATTCAATTGGAGCTCAGTTTGAAAATTGTAGAGCTGAAGCTGCAGGCCCAACCTTCAACGCCACCGGAGGTCACTGAGTATCGCAAAAGCCTCATTAGTTCCGATCCAGAAAAGACCACACGTTCTATGAAGGAATGCACT
>APFE031522738.1:0-13430 GCA_000404065.3 Pinus taeda | reverse complement strand
ATTGATTTCCAAGCCTGTTCCTTTGAATGCTATTATGGAAAATTTAACTTGTGTGGCCTGTTTCCAAACTATAAATGGATACAACTTATTTGATTCAGGGATTTTGTTCTTTTTATGAAATGTAAATGAAGTATGGATACCAAATTTGTTTTGAAGCCAATATATACAACATAATTGTTTAAAACATTATGAAAACCATATGCAATACATAGATAAATGTAGAATCTTTCAGTTTTGTGTATATTGCATAATTCATAATGCTTTTTTTTATACAAAACATTTCATAATTTGCACTATATTTTTTACTTCATTTGAAATATTCTAATTCAACATGTAAATGTTGGTGTCACTTGGCTAGATTTTGGCATGAAAATTGCTTATATGAATGTTTTTTGAACTTTGGGTTTTATGATTGCGCAAATTCACTTTCCTTTGGAATTATGGGGCATTGGTAAGGATGCTTATTTTAATGGAGACAACATAGGAATGGTTTTAGGTAATAGGTTATAAATGGTGATCTTTAGATACATGGTAGCTTCTCCGAATGGGAAATCAAAGTATTAAAGGGTATAGTAAGTTTTTAGTTTTACTTCTAAAATATTGAGGAATTAGGATTGCCTAGAATATACCTTGTCTAACCTTCTAGCTAAGTTTCTCCTGAACAGAGCAACTAGATTCTTGATTGTTGACCTCAAGATATGTCTTGTTCTTCTATATGCAATTTTATTTTAATCAAAATGCATTTTAGTCTCCTAGTAAAAAAGAGAATGGTTGTTTATTTGATTTAATGAAAAATCTAAATTTTAGAAGGTTTATTTGCAAAATGAAAGTACTTGTTTGATGTTTTTTTTGGATTGGTTGAAAGATATTTTGATGGAAACAAACATTCCCCAACTCATGTCTAAAGTCAATGCCTTGGTTAGACAAATAATAATGTAAGGAAAGGTGGACATAAAAAAGGATTACACTTTCAATGCACTTGGATGTCAACATTGAAGAATTTTCATAGGTTACTCAAATATGTCATTTGCATTTGCATCTACATCCTGGTAATAATGTGAATTTTCAACTATCCTATACAAATTTTAATCCAAATTTGGTTGTTCACTTATCTCTAAATTGAATTATTTTGTACAAAATTTTTTGGTCTAAATTTAAAATTTAGGTTGGAAGTGTAACCTTACTCCTCTTCAGGTAAAATGATGTATGGGATCCAATGTTTCCTTCTTCACCTTCTTGGTAACATTGTTGGAGTGATAACACTACTGGATCATATTCTGATTCTAATGTTGTTACCCTTGTGAAAATATGCAATTACCCTTCTTCCTCTTTGTGATGTAAACCTTCTTGCTCAAATTGTGAATGATATTATTTTTGAAGTTTATTATACTTGCTCTTTTTGCTGATTTTAAAAATTTTGCTTGTGGGTAACAAATATAATATTTGGAATTAAAAAATATACACATGTAACATATTTTGTTTATCATTTAGGGTTTGTGATAATTTGACGAAAATACATATCATATGTCATCTTCTAAAACTTCAAAAGTTGGTGATTGTTCATTGCAAGAAATTGGAGGAGTTTCCGTGTATGGAATCATTGTTATCTTCAAGGTATTTGAACACAAGTGGGTGTGTGAAGTTGAAGAGAATACGAGGATTGGGGCAACCCTCGCAACTTCAATGATTGTTGGTTAATGGGTGTTCTCAGTGAGAATAGGTGGAGGGCATCCAACATTGTATTTCATTACATTATATATATGTTTGAGATTGTCCCAAAGTACAACAAACAATTTTAAACACGTCGTGTGTTAGATGGAATTTAATTACGTCAAAGGCATTTATTTAAGGGAGTGGTTCTATTTCGGCCTTTGTCATTTTTCCATAGCCACTTCGAGTTTGTCACGTGTCCCACCACTATGTAAAAACATGCACTTGTATTCTTACAATTTGCGAGATATGCACTATGTTCTGCCATGACAATAAGTGGATATCAAGCTGAAATATATGAAAAAAAATAAACTTCAAACCCATTTTGGAATGGAGGAATACTTATTTAATCCATTAATTATTGTATAAATTAAATTTTAACTTTACTGATTGTATATATGCATTTGAAATGAACCATGTCCTTCTGCCTTTCAATTTGATATCACCAACATTTCTTTAATTAAGTAAAGAAAATACTTCTTAGAATGTCATGATTACTCATTTCATCCATCATTAAATGTAGAAATTAGATTTTAAGTTAAGAAATTGTATATATGCATTTGTTATATGCAATTGAAATTATTCCTATAATTATGCCTTTTTCATTTGATACAGAAACATTTTTTTAATTAAATAAAGAAAATATTCTCAGTTGTTGTCTTCGTAGCGAAGTGTCCCCAACAGGTCCATCATGTATTTCTATGAGGACTTTGTTAGCATCTTTTTTCTTAAGACATCTTAAGAGCACTTGATCATAGTTTATGTAGAACACAATGTCATTAATTAATTGGTACTCTAAAGACTTGAGCATAGACTATCTCTTTTTCTTGAAATTCAGATAGATAGGAGTAGTTCCATTTTGAAAGTTTTTCCTTAGGTCATTATACCGAGTGTTTGTATCAACAAGAACATATAATACTTAATGAACACAAATATATATCTTATTGTCCTAGCATTCTTATAATGAATCAATTGGGTCCAAAGCTTGTAGCTACTAATTTATATAGACCTTGATCTTTAACTATAGTTCCAAGCTTGAATCCTAGATCATATTCATGGATCGTTGTCATCTAGTTTCCTCTTCACCCACCAAGTTATTTCTTTACAAACAATGATCTCAAAACTAGGTGGGGTATAATCACTTTAGTATGATTATTTAAAATATAGGGTTTGAACTGTTTGATGACCTTACATAATGAAGATGTTCTTATGAATTACTATATAGTTTAGCTTAGCTCATTGTAGATTAGTGCTCATGAATGGAAGAAGGCACTAATTCCCTTGATCATATTTTCATGTGAGCAATGTCGAAAGGGAATGATCAAATGTAAATGTATATAGTGAGAATTCCTTTCGAAAGTTTGGGTTGTGAAATGGCGGGTCGACATGTAGGAGCACTTAGTAATAGTTTCCACAAAAGAAGATATCATTATTCAATTGGTACTATGAAGACTTGAGACTTAACATTCTCCTTTGCCTCAAATTTAGATAGCTAGGAGTAGTTCCATGTTACAATTATTTCCTTATCTCATTATATTAGGAGCTTGTATTAGAAGGAACATATAAGACAACTTGCACATAAAGAGACATCTCATGTTCCTAGCCTTCTTCCAATGACTCATTTGCATCCAATGCTTTAGTTACTAATGTGCATAAACCTTTTCCCCTAAGTATAGTTGTAGGATTAAGTTCTATATCATCTGTCTTAAAGGCTATCCTTTGTTTCCCCTATATTCACCAAGTTATTTTTGTACAAATAGTGATCCCACATTAGGGTGGAGTACAATAACTTTCATATGGGTTTTAAAATATAGGGTATGAATTGTTTGACAACCTTAAAAATATAGAATTCTCGCTTATTTTTTTCAATCGCTAGATAGTTCATCTTAGCTCCCTATAGACAAGTGCCCATGAATCAAACTCAACAATCATTCCCTTGGTCATCTTCTATGTGAACACTGCTACAAGGGAATGCTCAAATGTAAATGAATATAGTGAATTTTTTTACTGAAATTTCTATTGTCTAATGCTAAGCTAGTGACTATTGCATCCTCATTAGAGGAAATTCAGCATAAAAGTGGCATCCTAAGGAAAAATAATAAAATTATGAATTTTGGAGGGAAAATAACAAAAGTACTTTTTTTTTACTTGTATTTTTGGTTATCTCCTTATCAATTATCCAAATTTAAGTGTAGACACTCGTTGGATGCGGAATTAAATTCCACATCCAACGAATACCCATTATGCATACTTTTGAGAAGACCCACATTGATAAAAAATGAAGATACATTAAAAAATCAAGTTGAACACACTTTTTTAATGTATCTTCATTTTTTGTCAATGTGGGTCTTCTCAAAAGTATGCATAATGGGTACTCGTTGGATGTGGAATTTAATTTTGCATCCAATGAGTGTATACACTTGAAATCTGGGTAAAGCTATAAGGCGATAAACTGAAAATACAAGTAAAAAAGTAGTTTTTCTTCTTTTCCCTCCAAAGTATTTACATGTACCTCTTTTTAAATTTAAATAATTTTGATTGGTTTATATATTATAACATGGAAATTACGTGAAAATTTTCATGAGCACTTTTAGGATGAAATTTCCTCTAATGTTTTTTTAAATGCTTCCTTCACAACCAAATTTCATTTATAAAATCATTCTTTATCACATTCTTCAAAGGTTTTACAATTTCAACAAAGTCAACTACAAACCTTAGGGAAAAAATTATCTTACTAAAGAAGGACTGCATTGATTTTTGTTGTTGTTGGGCTTAGAAATCTTCATCGTGGCTTTGGTTCTTTGGTTCTTTCTATGTCCACAAATGTTTCATCTTTTTATATGATATTTCCTAGTAATTTTATGTTTGAAACTGTATTTTGACACCTTTCAAAAATATGCTTCAAAAATATAGGTGTTGTGATATCATCAAGGTAAACCATAATGTTATGACCTATTCGTCCTTTGAAAGTTATGTCCATTCCTTGTTGAAACATGCTTCTTATATTCAGTAAATAAAAGGCTTTATTTGGTAATCAAATCCTCCCCACTTTGTGTGAAATGTTGTTTCAAGTTAGCTAAAATCAACTGTCAAGACTTGATTGTAACTAGAAAAAAAGCTAATAATGAGAACATTTCATACCAAGAAACAAGCTATAAAATCTACTCCATTGTAGGTATAGAGTAGTTATCCTTATCTAACATTATTAAATTTTGAAAATCTAGGCATGTCCTGGTCTATCCTAACTTTTTCTTGATTGGGACCAAATTTGTAGCCTAGGTAGAATGATGAACCTTGAAGATGATTTTTGCATCCAATAGTTCAAGGTTTGGATGCAACTTAGATAATTTTTGTTGAAACAACTTTGCATCTCCTTTAAGGTTAATGGTCTTCATATCAGAAGTATGCAAGTGTCAGTAAATGTAGGAAAATACATTTGTGTACTTTCTAAACAAATAAATGTATGCTTACTTTTCTACTTCTAAACAAGAAGTCCCAAGATTGATATTCTTGGGACTTTCTTTAGTGACCAAATTGACAACTCATATCTCATAGAAGAGTTGTTTTGTAGATGTTGAAGTTTTCTAAATTTTCTATGAAGATCAAGCATATTTCCAACATTAGGATTTTCTTAGGTGTGGAATTGTCTATATCACTTCTTAAGTCATATTTACAATTTTGCATGGATTTTGAATGCTCCTTGTCATCTATAATTACATATTTGAAAATGTTCTTGTTACTGAGGAATTTGGTAATATTTTTTTGCATATTCAAACCCTCTAGCTTGTGTTATTATTTGGTATAAGGGGCCTAAAACTCCATTCAATATAAATTCATCATTTAATGGAGCAAACCTAGAGGCAAATTTGACCAAATTATCAATAGATACATTCTTGGAGTCATGGATGGAAGTAATATTAAATGAATCAAAGTTGAACAAATTCTAAATCTCTGACTCATAATTCTTGAAATGGGGGATATATGTTGTAAAAAATTCCTTACATGTCTCATGAATATTTTAAAATCGCCTAACACTTTCAAGCACTTTATTTTACCTTTATATCAATAGCTTATTTAAGACCAGGAATAAAGGCCTCATTATCAATTGTGTTGTTGGTGTATTCAAACTATAACATGTAGGAAATTTAGGTTCACTTGGTATGTGCATAAATTAGGATGCAACCTGTCCTATCTCCTTCTTATGACTTGGAGCCATCAAATAACAAAGTTAAAATGTTAGTATTTATGATTACACTAGAAGAAATAAAGTTATCCAACTCTAAAATATTTCGGAAAAGTTGATTGTCTAAAATTAAGAGGTTCATTTTTCCTTTACATTTATGTCCCATTATGTTTCATGTGATCCTCATGGTCAACTTTGATTTGATTTTCTTGTCCTTTATAAGGTAGTCACATGTATGACCAATCCGTGGTGAAATATCCCTGTAATTTTTGTGACCATGGCCTAGTCAACGACAAACCAAAAGCTTTTAGGATATCCATGACAACGATATTCATAATTTGACAAACTTGAGCATCTAAAGATGACCTAATAATGACATCCTTAAGTTTGCCAATGAATTTCACATATGGTCTTTATAAATGAATAATGCATGCAGTACATTGAGAAGGACCAACATTGATATTTTGGTAGATAAAATAATAAATCACATTAGATGATGCTCTTGAATCCACTAGATAGTGATGCATATTGTAATTAAATTTTTAAAGATCAAGAGGAAAGAAGGATATTGTGACTTCAAATGTTTGTGTATGCCATCTCCAATTATCCTCAGTTTTTGTGTTGTTTTTGCATGCTTATTTCGTACTTTTTTTTTATTTTATTTTAGTAGTTCTTTGTTTATTTAAGTAATTAGCTATTTTTTTTTCTATTGTGGATCTAGGAAATTTATAAAGGTTTTCAAAAGTAAATATCTCTAATAGATATTTCTTCTGATGCCATGCATACAAACGTCTATGTTTAAAGTTTCCTTCATGTCCTCAATAACATTGTACTCCATGTCTGAAAGAGTGACATTGTAACCATGGTTTTTTTGGTTTGAGTAGAGGCTATAGGATTCTTGGGCTAATATGGGACTATGTTTTTGTAGATTTGAGGAGAGGCTATAGTTTTCTTGTCGATTATGTTAGGTCTCATTAGAAGGGTAATTGTTGACACATGTCCTTTATAACTTAAAAGGTAGTTTTTAAGATTAATTAAGTGGTAAGTAATTCATATACAACCTTTCCTCTCTAATAGCATCCCCAAGATCATAACACTAATCACAAATAAACATAGTTTCCTCATCTTTTGAATCGTCCTCTTCTATAACCTATTTGATCTTAGCTTGTTGGGTGGGTTTTTAGATTATGGTTCTTGATCAAGGAGTCACTTTGGTAGGTCATGGAATTAATCCATTGAGTCTAAGTCGTTTAAAAATGATTAGCATGATGAAAAGTGCATAAATTATGCATTCCTACTTCATCCAAGTTTAGATTTATAATTGGAGTTTACGGGGGTCTGAAGGGAATAATCGCCTTTCTAGGAAAATCTATAAAGTTTCTCTAATTAGAATTTCACTCACTTGAAATATGATTCAAATAAAGAACCTTGTTTGATAGTTTCTTTACCATCTTAAGCACAATACCTAGATTTGTAGGTTCTTTTCTAAAGGCTTAGGTAGTGTAAGTATGATGCAAGAACATCCCAGGTGGGCTCTTTTGTTTTTGCCATGAATGAAATTTCCATTTGAAAGAATCTATTTGTTATGCATATGTGTCCCTATGGGACAAATGTTAATAATCAGTTAGGGTAGTTTTCTAGAAACACGCAAGATGTAGACATATGAGAGGTACTGCTAGAAAGTGACCTCCACTTTTGTTATGAGATATTTCTCCCTTTTGAAGATATATGAATATGTTAGGCTCATATGAGAGAGGGACATAGGGAAAAATGAATTCGAGTCTCTGTGAGAAACTCTCATATATGTTTGAATGAAATTGTAATCAATCTTCTAATAGATAAGGATAAATAGAATGTTATCATGTTTGCATACATAGTGAGCTATAGAATGTTCTTTTCCTTTTTCTCTCATTTGCAGAAAATTGTAATTGGATGGAGGAAGAATAGTGAGATAGATTTTTCTTCTCAAGAGGCGGAAGGGATTTAGAGTTGAATATGTGAAACTTTGGTATTCAAAATTTTTTTGGCTCACTGGAAGTCAGATTTAGATCACAACCCTTAGAGTTTTAAAAGAGATTTTGGGCTTCCAATTTTTTGGCCCCTTCCTCCCTCTCTTATCTAGCTGGACAAATTGGGATTAGTGGTGAATTAATACAATTACACTCACAGCATGTGGAGTAGAACATTGGAGTTCATAGCTCAGAGAAAATCAACCATACCATGAAAAAATTAAAATATGGGAAAACACACAAATTTTCTTGTCGAACCCTAACATCCCACATAACAAATCTGCATGAAGTGACATTCGAGCTTGAGGCTCAATTTTTTTTGAAAGGGCTAGTAGATCAACTGCAACAAACATGTTGCCCAAATGAGGAGGTCGAGAAGGATATGGAAAATGATGAATTAGAATTGGAGTTGAGGTGCATCCAAGCAAGCATGGAAGCCATCAAGGCAACTTAGAGAAGGGAACTTGATATGGGAGATGTCAGTAAGAGTGAAGATATGAGCTCATAAGACGAGATAGAAGGAGTGTCAGGAGGAGGAAAAGAAGAGGAACAACTAATAAAATTGGTTACCAAGGTAGGATCCAAACCAAAGATGGAAGTGACTATTGGAAACTTAAATGTGGATGAGTTGCTTGGTTAGATCAATACAATTGCTAAATACTTTGATTATGAAGATGTCGAAGAGGACCAAAAGGTCAAGTTGAAGGGACACATAGCCTTATGGTGGGATGAACTACAATATGATAGAAGAAGGAAAGGAAAGGAGAAAATTAAAAAATGGGACAAGACATTGGCTAAATTTAAAAGCAATTTCATGCCTAAGGATTATCGGTCGAATTTGTTTATACAATTACAAAAATTTGAGGCAGAAAATTGTGACAGTAAAGGAGTACACTGAATAATTCTACAGAATAAACATCAAAGCATGCCATATTGAAGAATATATTGAAAACATGACCAAATATATATATGGCCTAAGGTATGATATCTAGGATGAGATTGGCCTCTTTCCTAAAGACAGTGGAAGATTCCTACCAGGAAGCTTTAAGAGAAGAGGAGAAATTGGCTAGAAAGCAAACCCTAAGAAGTAGAGGAAGGATTCCAATAAAGGAAAAGGGAACTTCCAAAACAAAAGATTCCAAACTCCAAAGGAATCAACACAAAAACTCTAGCAATTGGTTACCCAGAGGAGGAGAAGCAAGGCAAAGAAGATTCTTCTCAAGAGGCAGAGGCAGGGGAAGAGGAAGAGAAACAAGGTGTTATATATGTAGAAAGGAAAGGAATGTGTCGTGGAATTTTCTTGAAAATAAGACAACAAATCAAAGAGGAACTCACATTACAAAAGCCAAAGAAGAGACATCAAATGCAGAGGCACAAGAAGAAACTCTGAGAAGGGTGAATCCTTGATGATGAAAAGAGTCTTGATTAAAGCAGAGAAGGAGATTCAAGAACCAAAATATAGGATGAAATTATTTAGGACAATATATTAATCCAAAGGAAAATGTTGCAAATTGGTCATTGAAAATGGTAGTATCGACAATCTAGCCTCTACAGAGATGGTGGAGAAGCTAGGATTGCAAAGGATGGAGCATCCTACTCCATATCGAGTGTCCTGGTTGTAGAAAGGACATAAAATTTTGGTCACTGAACAAAATAAAGTAGATTTTCAGATTGGTGGTTGTAGAGATGATGTGCTATGTGATATTATGCCTATGGATATCTGTCACATTTTGTTGGGAAGACCATGGCAATATGACAAGAGAGTTGTCCACGATGGAAGGATAAATACATACACCCTTGAAATGGATGGTCATATGCACATGTTGTTACCATTAAATGATGAAAGGGAAAAGGAATAAGGAGGCCCAAGTGTGCTAATGTTGGTGGGAAGGAGCTACTGCAAGAGATCAAAAAGGAAAATGAGGTGCACTTCGCTCTAATTGGTAAGGCCAAGGTATAGTTTACAAATAAAAAATTGGATTATTTACTTGATGAAATTCAAACGTTGTTAAATGAAATTGTTGATAATACTATTGATGAATTACCTAACATCTTGCCACTTGTAAGAAGTATCAACCATCAGATTGATTTGATTCCGAGAGCAAGTTTGCCAAATAAAGTAGCTTATAGAATGACACCCTAGGAAAATGAAGAAATAAAAAAACAAGTCCAAGAGTTGTTGAGCAAAGGATTAATTCAGGAAAGATTAAATCCATATATTGTACCAATAGTTTCAAGCCCAAAGAAAGATGGGTGTAAGAGAATGTGCACTGATTCCATGGCAATAAATAAGATAATGATTGTGTATAGATTTCCTCCACCTCACGTGGATGATTTAATGGATTGTTTGAGCAGTGAAAAATTAAAAAAAAAAAAAATTGACCTAGAAAGTGGTTATCACCATATTAGAATGAGAGAGGGTGACGAGTGGAAAACAACCTTCAAAAATAATGATGGGTTGTATGAGTGGTTGGTTATGGCTTTTTTTTTAACTAATGCCCTAAGTACGTTCATGAGGCTCAAGAATGAGATCCTAAGGATTTCATTGGAAAATTTATTATCGTCTATGTGGATGATATCCGTGTGTACAATAGAATAGAAGAAAAGCATTTCATTTTTTTAAGATTGGTTTTAACAATGCTACAATAAGAAAAGCTCTTATTAAAAAAAATATATTTTCTAAAAATAGATCTAGTCTATTTGGGAGTTGTAATTTCTCTAGAGGGGATGAAAATGGACCTAGAGAAGGTAAAATCCATTAAATACTAGCCTTCCCTAAAGAATATCCATGAACTACGAAGCTTACATGGATTGGCCAATTTTTATCAAAAGTTAATTCGAAACTTTAGCCATATTTGTGCACCGAGAGTGGAAACCATTAAAAGGGAATGCCAACCATTTAAATGGGAATTAGTAGCTGAAAAATCATTTAGATTGTTGAAAGAGAAAATAACAGAGAAACCAATCCTAACATTTCCTGATTTTTACAAATCCTTTCAGGTGAAATATGATTAGAGTGGAATGGCTCTAAGCATTGTTCTCAACCAAGATGACAAGCCCATTACCTATTTTAGTGAAAGAATGAATGGAACAAAACTGAAATATTCTATCTTTGACAAGGAAGTTTATGCATTAATTCAATCTTTAAAGAAATGGAAGCATTATCTTATGCCCAAGGAATTTATTTTATATACTAACAACCATGCCTTTTAGTTTAGAACCAGGCAAGAGAAATTAAATCAAAAGCATGCCAAGTGGTTTGAATTTATCATAGAACTTTATTTTTTTTTTAAGCATATTAATGGAAATTCTAACAAAGTTGCAAATGCTTTGAGCATGAGATGTTTGCTTTTGTAAGAATTCTAGGTGAATGCGTCGGGATTTGAACATCTCAAAGAAATGTACAAGGAAGATTCAAAGTTTAAAGAAGTTTATGAAGTTTGTGAGCATTCTATGATAAGAATTAGAAGTTCTTGGATCAACTACATGATTCAGGAGGGATTGTTGATCAAAGGCAACCAATTGTGCATTCCAAAATGTTCCACGAGAGACAACCTATTGAAGGAAAAACACAATGGAGGATTAGCTAGCCACTTTGGACATGACAAGACTTATGATTAGTTGGGTTCTTCTTGCTATTGGCTAGGTATGAGTTCAGATGTAAAGCAATTTGTAGACATATGTAAAATTTTCCAATATGCTAAAGGGAAGCAAACTGGAATGCTATACCAAGTAGACCTTGGAATTCTATAAGCATGGAATTTGTTTTGGGTCTACTTAGAACTTACAAGGGAAACAATTCTATCTATGTGGTTGTTGACAAATTTTCTAGAATGACACACTTTGTACATTGCTCCAAATCTAATGGTGCCACTCATATTGCAAACATGTTCTTCAAAGAGGTTGTGAGATTGCATGGGCTTCCCATGAGTATAGTCTCACACAAAGACACTAAATTTGTTTGGAATTTTTGGAGGATGTTGCGGAAAAAGCATGGAACCGATATTTCATTTAAATCATCCTATCACCCTCAAACATAGGGGAAAATTGAAGTTGTAAACAAGATCCTAGGAAATTTTCTAAGGAGATTGGTGATTGAGCATAGAAATTAGTGGGATCAAGTTCTCCCACAAACTAAATTCGCTTATAATGACTCACCTAATAGAAGTACATGAAAAATCCCATTCCAATTTGTGAATGGTATGCATCCAAGGGGCATCTCAGAAATTAGAATGTTGGGAAGAAAATAAATGATAAACACAAATGCAAAAGAGTTTGCTTCAACAATGCAAAATGTATAGGAGCATGTCAAGGGAAAACTACAAGAAAAAAAACCAAAAATATAAACAAAGGGAAGATTTAAAGAAAAGAGAACTACATTACGAAATCTGAGATCCAGTCTTGACACACTTAAGAAAGGAGATATTTCTAAAAAATGATTATAACAAGCTATAATTGAAGAATATAGGACCCTACAAGATCCTGAGAATTTTTTTAGCTAATTCTTATGAACTTGAGCTACCAAATTATTGTTGATTTCTATCCTTACATGGAACCTGAAATGGTGAAGAATATAGGACCCTACAAGATCCTAAGAATTTTTTTAGCTAATTCTTATGAACTTCAGCTACCAACTGATATAGGAATCTCCCCAATATTCAATGTTGTTGATTTATATCCTTACATGGAACCTGAAATGGAGGAGGAGGATGATCAAGAGGAGGTTCAATGGATGAAACAATTACTGACAACCAAGAAGTTGCAGATTAAAAAGATCCTTGATAAAAAAAGGACTAGAAAAAAGGATAATTATGAATATTTGGTTAAATGGAAGGACATCTCAGCTGAAGATGCAACTTGGATGAGTGCTACAAAGATTCAAAAGCATGGAAAGATTGTTGAAGACCTCATGGATAAGAGTCCATAAAAATATTATATTCTATGGGAGTTTGATTCAGGAGCATCCCATGTGGGCTCTTTTATTTTTCCCATGAAATAAATATCCATTTGAAAGAATCTATTTATTATGCCTATGTTTCCCTGCGATACATATTTAAATAATCAATTAGGGTAGATTTCTAGAAACAAGCCAAATGTAGCCATATGAGAGGTATTGCTAGAAAGTGGCCTCCCTATTTGTTATGATATATTTTCCCCCTAATGAAGATATATGAATATGTTAGACTTGGATGAGAGAGGGTCAAAGGGATAAATGAATTCGAGTCTTTGTGAGAAGCTCTCATATTCACATGAATCAAATTGTAATCAATCTTCTTATATATAAGGATAAATAAAATGTTATCATGTTTGCATACATATTGAGCTCTAGAATGTTGTTTGCCTTTTTCTCTCTTTTGCAAGAAATCACAATTGGAAGGAGGCAGAATAGTGAGACAAAGCTCGCTTCTCAAGAGGTTAAAGGGATTTATAGTTGGATTTGTGAAACTTTGGAATTTGGTAAAATTTAGGCTCGCTAGAAGTTGGACTTAGATTGCAACCCTACAAGCTTTTAAAGAGATTTTGGGGTT
>APFE031522723.1:0-16319 GCA_000404065.3 Pinus taeda | reverse complement strand
ACCGATCATCTTACTATCTTGAGCGGGAAAAGGATCCTTCAAGACAGTAGGAGTTTGGGAACCTTTGACGATTTTTGCAACCTCCGCCCGATGAGGGCAGTCACTCGTATAATCGTCTTCATCGCAAATGAGACACGGACAACGAGGTTTGCGCTTTTCTTCAGAGGGTTCCGCTTTTTTCAGGTTTCTCTTTTGGATTTTTCTCTTTATCCTTCTTCTTCTTCCCTTTCTTCTTACCATCGTTTTTAGGTTTGGCTGTAGAAGATTCTACAACGTGAATATCTGCGGAAAGTTCCGCGGAAGATTCTCTTGTCGGGGAATCTGGCAAGGTTATTATAGGACAAGAATTCTTAGAAGATTTCTTCTCACTTTTAGTATTCACCGTGCCAATCATACCATCAGCGGCATGAGACCCCGAAGGAGCAGCAGCAATTTGATTTTGACTAGGTAGGTTGGGGATCTTCTCGTGTAACATACCCGACTGAGTGTAAACTAAGTCAAGGTACTGCGCTTGAGAAATGACTTGATCTTCAGTAATTACTCCAGCTTTAGCTACATCTTCAGTGATCTTAGGCAACAAGGATTTTACAAACCACTCAGCTAAGATTTGATCTGGGATATAAACCTTCACTAAACGTCGTCGATGTCTCCATTCATGGATATGATCGGAGATGTAAGTGGACGTCGATTGATTTAATGAAGTTAATAGCTCTGTGCCATTGTCATATCTGACTGGTAACTGAAAATGAGTTAAAAACGAGGTAGCTAACTGACTAAAATCTTAAAAAGTGGCTCGCGGTAATTCGATATACCATTTGGCCACAAGACCAATTAGAGTGCGTTGAAACAAACACAAACGAATAGAATCATCAGAAATGGAGTTGGATGCACACCAGAGATGATAAGTCATCACATGGTTCAACGGATCCTCTCCAGGTTTACCTTCGAATTTAAGAATGTCACTAGGCAACTTATGCGGCATTGGCGGCCAATACAGAAGATAATTGATTGGATCGTTCGTAAGGCGCGTCAAGTCAGGTAAATCCAAAGTTGCAATGAATGGTAACTGACGATTAGGGTCTCTGAAACTTGGGGTCTGCAAACCATCCCCAGGAGGAGGATATCCAGGATAACTAGGAATGGGAATCGCATTCGGGATATTTTGTCCTCCTGGAAAACCAGGATTAACCAGACCATACTGGGGTTGTTGAGGTTGTTGATATGTATACCCAGGGTAAGGTTGATACTGATAGGTTGGTTGCTACGCAGCAGGACCATATTGAGGTTGATACTGTCCTTGGTACGGAGGTTGATTAAATTGAGGTTCAAAGGTAACAAATGTACTTCCCATAGGCATCTGGACCGAAGTCTGGACCGTAGATCCAGACTGAGGTAAAGAGGTCTGAGGAGCAGATACAGGAACAATAGAAACCGGAGCTGCTGATACTCCAGAAGAAGGTGGGGTATATGGAGAAGATGTTGCAGTAGTTACAGCAGACGTTTGAGGCGGAGTACGAGGTGTACTAGGCCCAGCCTGAGAAACTACAGAAGGTGCAGAAGTTTGAATGGTGGACTGGACGGGTTGCTGAGATGGACCAGCGACCATAGGTTGTCCAAGTTGAGATGACGACTGCACATTCGGTTGCAAGACCTGCTGATTTTGAGATGGATCCCACACCATATTCGTTCCGGGGTATGGACCTTGAGGATACTGAGGACCATAACCGAGTTGAGCGTAAGGTTAATAATACGGTTGACAGAAGGCGGTTGGTAAGCTTGAGATGGGTATTGACCTTGGGGTTGATAACCCTGAGACACGTACTGATATTGGGGTTGACCTTGAGGTACATACTGATATTGAGGTTGATTTTGGGGTGCATACTGATACTGAGGTTGACCTTGGGGTATGTACTAATACTGAGGTTGACCTTGGGGTACATATTGAGTCTGGGGTTGACCTTGAGGAACGTACTATCCCATAGGTATGTACTGTCCTTGAGGTCGTTCCCCGGGCGCAAATTGAGTACCTTGAGGCTGCCCCTCATGCATATACTGAGTACCCTGAGGTTGCCCCTCAAGCACATACTGAGTACCTTGAGGTTGCCCCCCAGGCGGTAACTGACCACCTTGAGGTTGACCTGACATCATCAGAATTTCTTCTGCACTCAACGGTTTAGTACCACTACTTCCAATTAACAACTTTTGTTCGATAGGATGAGGAGACGCTCCTGAAAAAGTACCAGAAATGGACTGATACCTAGCAGGAACAGAAGGAACGTCGTACAAATAGGCTTCCAGAGATTGGGAATACATGGATGACAGACTAGACATATTCAATGCAGGATAATGATCTCTAGGTGAAGGGTGATAAAAAATGCGAGGTGGTGTAAAACTAAGTCCCGGATTTTCCAAAAGATTGGTCAGTGAATGGTACCAATCAGTGCTCCTAGGCGGATTGTAAAAAATCGATTTACGCTCTCTAAACTCTAAAATAGGTCGATTGTCTGGAAAACGGAAGCTTTCTTCAATATCCGCAATAGCAACCTCTTCGATCGCTATGAGTCCAACGGGAAGATCTTGGGTAATTACGATTTCTACCCTAGGAGAACTATGACCACTAGGAGTCGGAGAAAAAAACTCTGATATGGGAGTAGGAGCAACTTTAGATTCGGGTTCAGATACGTCAGGTTCTTCACCTATATCACTAGTAGACGCAATGCTACCAGTAACCTCTGAAATTACTACTGGTTGAGAATCAGAATATTCTACCAATGAAGGTTCTCGTTCTTCAGGTGACCCACTTCTACCGCTACTTGGAGATACGAGAACTCTCAAGCCTTCAAAGTGACTTTGTATGTCTTCAGGAGGTTGACCTCGAAGTCTACGAGAAGTCCTCACTAAATCAGCCACATTAACAAACTCAGGGGATTGGCCCCAAAATCTACGCGAATGTCTTGGTAATTCAACCACAATTAAAAAATTTTAACTACTTCACATGCAAACAAAGCAAAATCTCAATGAAAATCACCTAAAGTCTCTAAAGAACCAATAAATTGAATCACACGCCTAAAGAATCTAAGAGATCAAACACACACAAACAGTAACTTTCCGGACCGAAAACACTAGTTGGTGATGAAATCCAATGTCGCAGAGTTCGATACAGAAATAGCGGTGAACAGTTACCCGACAACCTGCTAATGAATAGACTGAAACAAGTTTCCCACTTAACCGTCTCGAGTGAAGAGACCCCCAGAAAATCCAAGTGAGTCTAGCCGAACCGTCTGCTCCAGGTACAGTGGGATCTTCCCGCCACCGTCCCCTTAGGAAGAATCCTAGAGAATATGGTCACTAAGGTTACCAACAGAAACAAATATACCTGGGGGAATAGTCTACGATTTGATACGCACGCAAGGGTAGAGTAGCAAGCTCAATCCGCTTGAAGGCTCCTCGACATAAACCGAGGTTTACGAACAAGTGACCCCATGCTCCTCGATAATGGTTAATCCGAGGTTTACCATTTGTAATATGTGAATATCTGGCGTCGTTCCCAATGAGGAAGGATTGATTCCCACACTGGTTCGGACACGATCTCGTGCTTCTCCTTTAAGAGGAGATTTCCCAGAGCATAGATGCAACAATTGGATTTCTCCTACCGCAAGATAAAGCTACTTGTTTGTTTTACTATCTTGGAGAGTTAATTACTCCCTACTCCAAGATACTAGCCTAAGCTATATTGGTGTATCAGAGCCCTAGAAATAAAAAATTTGCTAGATTGATTTTATTTTAAGCGTTATTTTTAGTGGTTTTTAATTAAGTCAAAAGGTGATGGAGATGAAACTTATGGTGTAAAGACTCGACTCAAAATCACTATAAAAATGCACTTAAGATGATTAACTAATCTTTTCACTTCAATGAAGTTCTAGCTAGGAAAGAGTTGGAAGATGCAAATACTTAAAAACACAAATATTTCTTTAACGGTCAAATCAAAAGAAGAGTATTTGTTTGAATGCACTCAAAAACAAGACAACTAATTATTTCCACAAGAATTTCTCTCTTCATTTGAAAACTCAAATGCTACTAGGAACAAAATTTTTCAAAAGAGACCTTTCATTTTTTGTTAAAAAACATTTAAAACTATAACTAAAGCAAATCTTTGTTAAAACTATTGAATAGAGCAAACTTAAGACCTACAAACTAGGAAACCCTATTTGAAGTAAAAAGCTTACAAAAAGTCTTTTTGAGGATGTTTTACTTGGTTGCAAGCAAACTAAGGACTAATTTGTCCAGAATCACAAATAAGTCAAGAACAACCAATTTTGTTTTCCTTTTCAAAATGAAAATCCAAACTTTCAATCATAAGCTTTTCGAAGTTTTGTAAAGAGAAAACTCAAAGCGGATTTCTCAACAAGGGGAGATTTCATAAATGGTTAGACTCTCAAGAAGACTGGTAGACACTAAGTTGATCTGAAGTCCCTACAGCTTCTAAGCTCAGAGCCACTACACAACCAAATCGAAAAACAAACCCAACAAGCAAAAATCTTAGGAATTTCACCTAAAACCCTAATGCTAATGAAATTAAACGAAGGAAAGATTTCAACCAGTCACATGCAGGTATGGGCAGAGGATAACCACTAGAAAAACAAAATAAAACTAACTGAAAGAGCAAAAGTCAAAATTTTCAAAAATTTAGCAGGGTACGCAGGTGCCGAGTTTACCCAGGTGCGGGTACGCTCTGTGCACAAAGTAAAAGTGCGTAGGGATATGCACTGTGATACACGTGCAGACTGCGCACTTCGACCAAAGTAATGAAAAATAAAAAACAAAGCTAAATCCACTAAGTCTAACCAAAGCCACACACAACAAGCCAAAAACAGAAACAAAAAGGCAAGTTTCTCAAGTCAAAGAAAAATGAGGAAAACAATCAAATCCCCAGTGGAGTCGCCATTTTTCCACGTGGAATGAGTTAATCTTGCAGACAAGATAGACCTTCCTAGAATCTAATGAAGACCTAATGAAAAAAAAACCAACCAGACACTATCTTTCTCTAAATGCGCTTTATAAATAATGGCAAACAAATGTGTTTAAGGCCTACCTCATGTCCAACGCAATTTTGGAGATGCTTTCGCTCCTTTGATCCAAGTAAGTTCCTTTGTCGCAAACCTGCAAGCACAAACAAGGAAAATGATTAAATAGCACTTGAATATCCAATATTATAAAACATATTTAACATGAAAGTCAACGAGTTCATGAAGCAAATAACATGAGATACTTGTTGAGAAAAATGAGCTTGATTGTATTAATTCAAAAGGAGAAGAACCTTACAACCTTTTCCTTAATGTTGTACAAGCTCCTCCCAGGGTCTAACAAGAAGTCTCCTCTACTTTGAAAAGCTTCACTCACTCCCTAATGAAGCCAAAAAGGTATGTAATCTTTTCTCTTAAGCTCAAATAGGAAGTCTTGACTTCACTAGCATTTACCCTCAAAAGTTCAGCTTCTAACCTCCTCAGCCACTGACCCATTGCCTCAATTTATAGTGCAATGGAGATCAATTGCTAGCTCCTCCTTCAAAGGGATAGAGTCCTCCTTCAAAGGGATAGCTCCTCTCAATAAGGGATTAGTTCGTCCTCTCATGGGATGCATGAACCACTTGGAGTGAACAATCCACGTAACAAATGCTTCTAGAAAACTCTAGAATTAACCCAAGATGAGTTTTTTAAGATAAAGATTGCACCTTTTGACTTTTACAGGGGTATGCACCCTCCCCTTTACATACAGAGCGTATAAGTACACAGATATCTTGAACAGAAGGTACGGGCCCGCAGGCAAAAGTGAGAGAAAGTGCGGAACCAGAGTTACATTGCTTTTTTGATGTCTTTCTCTCATTTCTAAAGCTTGTTTTGAAGAGCTGAGGTTTGAGACTTTCCTAGGAAGCTGGTATAGGTGGTGATAGACCTACACTGACTGCAAATAATCAAGGTGACGACATTTTTGTGTAACACCTTCCATAAAGTTTGATAGTAGAAATATATCAAGTGTTTTGGTTTAGTACATTGCATTATCAAGTCATCTACAGTGGGAATTTCTACATGGTATGAGAGCTAGTTGATCTCTGGAGAAATTTCTACAATCCCAACATTCATATAGCATCTCCAAGGATTTCTCAGGTTGATAGGGTATTATCGCAAGTTTTTTTAAGAATTATGGGAAAATAGCAGCACCTCTAATAACATTATTGAAGAAAGATGCATTTTCATGGACTCCAGAAGCAACGAGGGCCTTTGAACATATTAAAGAGGCAATGTGCCAAGTATCGGTCTTAGCTATGTCAGAATTCACAAAAACCATTATTGTGGAATGTGATGACTTAGGAAATGGAATTGGTGTTGTTTTAATGAAAGCATAAAGAAATGATTAAGCTTCCATAAAGTTTGATAATAGAATTAGATCAAGTATTTTTCTTTAGTACCTTGCTTTATCAGGTGATCTACAGTCATAATTTCTAGATGGTATCAGAGCTAGCTGATCTATAGAGAAATTTCTACATGGTATTGGTGCAAAGGTGTTTAGAGTTGTGAATAGTATACGAAGAAGAGAAATCAAAGTAAAAACAATTTGGGCTGTGAGCTTTCAGAGCAGATCTGAAATTTTTTGTGAAAAATTTTCAGAAACAAATAGTAGATCTAGATTCCTTCTGGAAAAAGACCCAGATTCAAAACACAAAATTGTTTGAATCGGAGTTTGGATGAGGGAGATATCATTGATTAAAAATCATCTTTTTTTCCATAAACTTTCGTGACGGTGGTAAAGATGAAACATATTGGTGTGCTAGCCAAGAACTTGTATGATCTTGAGGTTCAAGATGCATGCAAAGACTTGAGGAGCAAGGAAAATGTTGGAGACTTGGTGGTCGAGAGGGAGAGTACATTAGCTCTCAACATGCAGTGCCAGAAGAAGTCTCAGACAATTGTGGAGGAGCCACAATTGGTGAAGCAACTTCAGGATTTTGTGGAGTAGCCAAAAGTAGAGATGTAGAGAGGAGACTGAGTTGAGGCATCCACTCATGCAAAGACCTCCAATAGGGGGAAATTTTGATCCCAGTGGGTAGAGGGATCACATGCATCAATACCTCTAGGTGTGAGGTTGGGTGATTTGAAGTGATAGTCCCATGAAGGCTAAAATAGGGGTAGGATCCTTGAGGTACCCAACCTCTTTGATTAGATGTTGATATGGGAGCCCTGAAGAGGAATAGCAGGACTTGTTGACTATGGAGACAAATGTGGATGGAGCAACAGAGGAAGCTTCAACATCAGAAGATGTTTCTAGCCCAACAGGGAGGCCATTTCAGAGATCAGTTACTTACTTCCGAGTAACTAAGTTGTAGTGTAACAATGGGCAACACGATGAAACATGATGATAGGAGGTGTAGTGTGGATGCAATGGTGGGAGATAGGACCAACAGTAGCACAAATGTAGTAGGAGAAATCAATGTGATTGACGCAGTCAGAGACCAAAGTGACAAAGGCTAGAGTAGTCAGATATTGAAGGGCATAAAGGGGTAGAGTTTTTCAGTCGACAAAAGCAATAGTAGGAAGAGACTTTGATGACAGAGGCATCATTCTGATTTAGGTTGGATATTTTTTGTTTCTGAAGTTGTTGGAGCAGCAACACTTGAGAGAAGTGTTGCATTCCAGACATTCCAAAGGTTCATGATCGGGTTTGATTTGAATGCCTTTCTTGTTAAGAGGGAGTGTTGAAAATAGCAACAAGAAATGTTAAAAATAGCATTGTTATAAATAGAATTTTGAGATAGATGCCAATTTTAATTTTTCCCTGAAATAAAATTGGAAATTAGTCTCACTAGCTATTTGAAAAATAATTAATTAATTCATCTTGAGTTAATTAGTTGGAGAAAACTAAGCATGAAGTCTATGTGAAGAAATGCAACAATTTTTCCTTTGATTGAAGAAGTTATCCCTTAATTAAGGAGATCAGGATGAGTTGTACTTTGAGTTGTAATTACTTAGTTCAGTTAACCGAGTTAAGTCTAGTTAGATTAGTTCCAATAGTTTGTGCAACTAATTGTGAGTTCATTTAGTTAATGCGTGCATGCATGCAACTAGTGTTCTCCAGATAACTGAATATTATCTCTTAAATAACTCATGCATGTCAGTTCAGAGAAAGACCTAGTTGATATTAAAGATAGGGATAGTGTACTATCAGTTGGAGGAATTTTCCTATATAGGAAAATCATTCATGCAGAAGGAATTATCTCCTTCAGGATAGTGCAATTATTTTATAGGTTAGTGTTGTGTGTGAGGTGAGAATCACACAGGTTGCAGTTGGAGGACCTAGGAGAAACTGCACAAGGAAATAGGAGGCTTGGAGGACTGAAGGAAGGCATATGTGTTGTCTCTTATCTCTATGAGTAGCATTGAGGAATTGCATTGAGAGTTGGATAGCTTGTGAGCTAAAGATTTGTGTAATCTATACATATTTCCACTTGTATGATAATACATAGATCAGGGTTTTTAGCTGAGGCTTTACCCAGAGTATTCTTCTGTGTTCATGTGTGATTGATTTCTTCTTCTCGATTATACGTGTTCTGATTGATCTTGCTCAAATTGATTAACATTCCATAAAGTTTGATAGTAGAAGAATATCAAGTGTTTTGCTTTAGTACATTGCATTATCAGGTGATCTACAGTGGGAATTTCTACATGGTATTAGAGCTAACCGATCTATAGAGAAATTTCTACAATCCCAACATCCATATAGCATCTCCAAGGATTTCTCAAGTTGATAGGGTATTATCGCAAGTTTTTTAAGAATAATGGGAAAATAACAACACCTCTAACAACATTATTGAATAAAGATGCATTTGCATGGATGCTAGAAGCAATGAGGGCCTTTGAACATATTAAAGAGGCAATGTACCGAGCATCAATCTTAACTATGTAGGAATTCACAAAAACCTTTATTGTGGAATGTGATGAGTTAGGAAATGGAATTGGTGTTGTTTTAATGCAAGCATAAGGACCCATTGCTTTCGAAAACCTTCCAATAAAAGGAAATTATTTACACAAAGCTCTTTATGAGAAGGAAATGTTGGCAATACTTAATGTGATCTGAAAATGAGATCTTAGATTAATATTAAGGTATTACAGACTCATGTGCAGGATTTGCCTATATTACTTAGTGCAACGGATCTAAAAGATTGCGAATAATATAGACAATGACCAATTAGAGAAACATAGCAGACACACACACATAACACAACAAATAATCAAGGAGTTCACCCAAAACTCTTAGGCTATGTCTCCCGGTCCAACTTTCAATGTTGACCTCTCTATTATGTCTTCAAGAGCAGAGTTTCTACAAATGTGAGCTCAAATTGAGTCTCAACAAAACATGAACAAATAACAAGGTTTTTCTTGAATCCCTCAAGTCTTTATGAGTAAACAGACTCTCCCTCTTACTCTCTGTCTCAGCACTTCCTATCCTGTCTCTGTCATTTAGTAGCTTTTAAGCCAATCGGTGGTTGTCTATTTGTTTTCCCTTTCGGGCTCTCTGGCTCCTGACCTCTGTCCACTCAAATCCCCTTTGAACGTTAACCAATCATGGTGTAACATCTTCAGGTATGGTGGCCACCTGTTTTGCAATCGAAGGGACCATCGACACATTGAAATCCAAAAAATATCATTTCTCTGTTTACAAAGAGAAATACACTGAAACACTGTAAAATCCACCAAACTGTCATTTATCGAAATTGAAATATTATGGAATCTGCCGTAGATTCCATCGGGTCTGCATTTAAATCGCTATCGCAAGTCACTAGCTGTGGTTTCCTTGGTATTTGGTTTTATAGAGAAAAACCCCAAATACACAGAAAATCCAACAAAATGGCTTCATATCAGACTTGAAATATTATTGAATCACATTCATAAACCCTTCTAGGTCTGGCTATATCACATGTTGCATACCCTTCCACTCTCCGATCGTTGATTATGCTAATCGGCCTTATCGGCTATCGACACATCACTATTGCATGATGACTGGCCTCTTGGGATTACCCCTTATACATTTTTGATGCGATATTGCGATGTGATACATCGCAATTGCATATCGCTGAACCTTCGGGCCACGGGTTAAGTCCTTCCCTATATTATATTAGCGATGTGATATTTTGCTAGTAGATCTGGACCGTTAGTCTGCGTGCTTGATCAACAGCCCTCGTTTGATTTCACTGGTCACTATCATGATTTTCATGAGGTTACTTCCGATTAACTCTACTTGCCATATTCAATTGTGATATGCTGATTAGATCTGGACTGTTGATCGGCCAAATCCGACGGCTCCTGTGCGATGTTGCTTAAGCCTTCAATAGACTTTGTTTTCGTCATTTGTTCATGTTTTTCCTCTCTGATAGTTTTTTCCACCGTTCTTTAAGGTTTATCCTTTACGATAATGTTTAAGTATTAAAGACTTGAAGTATTTTTAGGATCCATTTTGATCACACCTTGCCACTGAAAATCTTTTGGACCACCAAAAGTTGGTTTTTAAGCATCAATCAAGTGAGGATATAGCTTCCTCACTTGTCCAATCTCTATCATCATGCACTGCTTCGTTTGTAGCCTTTGAGTCTGATTCTAAGGTACTCAACATCCCCTTTGAACATGGTTCTCACCTTCCTATCCAAAATCGTGCCTTCCTGCAAATCATTGAGATATTTAGGCAACAGATAATCAATAGAAGGCAACCGACTTTGCTCTTCGGGATCTTCAATCAATGAAGTTTCATACAACCTCAAGCTCTCTACATTAACGACTGAATAGATATGCATATAAGCTGGAAAATTAAGGCGAAAAGAGTTTTCACCAATTGTCTCAAGTATCTTGAAAGGCCCATACCTTACTGGTTTCAGTGACTTACCTTCACCTTGCATTCTATCTTTGCTGATGTACAACTAAACTTGATCACCAACTTGGAAGCTATGCTCAATTTGATGCTTGTCATGCCTTACCTTGTATTTCGCTTGGCTTCTTTCCAGCTATTCCTGCACTGCCTGGATAATTTCTTGGATCTCTTCAATGAACTTGGTTTCTTTGACCACATCACTGTGTCCATCAACTAATTTGTCCTTACTAAAGACAAAATCCAAGGGCGACTTTGGTATAAAACCAAAACAAGTTTCAAAAGGAGATATCTGAGTGGAAGAGTTCTTGACACGGTGGTAAGCATGTTACACATAATACAAATGTTCATCCGAAAGCTTGGGATTCTTGCTGCAATAGCCTCTGAGTAACTAGATCATTGTCCTATTGACCACCTCTTTTTGACCATCTATTTGTGAATGAAATGTTGCGCTCTTCTCCAATCTGGTGCCCTTCAATTCCTACAGACTTGACCAAAACTTCCCAACAAATCAAGAATCTCGATTAGATAAAATAGAAGTGGGTAACCCAAAATGAACTCATACATGCTGAAAGAACAACTTCATTGTTTGTTCAGTTGTAACCTACTTGTTACAAGGTATCAAAATACACATTTTATTGAACCTATCCACAACAACATATAAATATTCATGAACTTTTCTAGATTTTGGCAATCCCCCAACAAAGTCCATGGAAACACTTTCCCATTGATGAGAAGGAATTGGAAGTGGAGTGTCCAAGCCTATTTTTCTATTGTTGGGCTTGCTTTTAGCACACATGGTACACCCTTTAATATATCTCGAAATTGTATCATGCATTAATATTTTACTTACACCAAAATGACCTAATATAAGAGAAGTATGTGCTTCTCGGATTATGTTAACTCTTTCAATTTGTGGAATGCATAATTTTCCCAAATGATACAAGAGTTGGTCCTTAACATAATAATCCAATTATTCTACTTGTTTATTATGACTTACAGTTGCATATACATCTTTAAAATCTACATTTTGGGCATATTGTTCAATGTAGCTTTCATGCATTACTGAGTTATGCTTAAGTATATTAGATGCATTTATGATTGGTCATGATAGCATATATGCAACCTTATTGTGTATGCATTTCTTATATCTAATGACAAGATGAAATTGTTGTAGGAAACCCATGCACTTATGATGTCTTGATTGCCGCAATTTAGTTTGTGAGTGCAAATATTGAAGTGGTTGATGATTTGTATGTATAATTGTTTCTTTGCCCATTAGGTAATGTTTACACTTTTTCACACTCTGCACTAATGCATACAATTCTTTATCATATGTGGGATAAATAACTACTACATAATTGAATGTCTCGGAATGATAACATACGGGTTTACCGTGTTGCATTAACACTGCTCCCACGGCATAGTCATTGACATGTGTTTCAATCTCAAATGGACGTTGAAGATCCGATAATGCTAGTATTGGTGTTGTACTAATTTTTTCTTTTAAGGTGTCGAAGGCTTTCTACTATTTTCCTCCCCACTGAAACACTTTGTTCAATGCTATTAAAGCATGTAAGGGAGTTGCAATCAAGGAAAAGTTAGCAATAAACTTTCTCCAATATTGTGCTTCTCCTAGGAAACTCTTAATTTCTGTAGCAGATTTGGGTTTAGGCTAGTTCACAATGACTTCAACCTTAGAGGGATCTATCTTCAATTCACCACCCCCTACAATATGACCCAAATAATTTAAATATGTTTTGCCAAATTCACATTTTGATGACTTCACATAGATATTTTCTCTTTTGAAAACATCTAAAGTGTTCTTTACATGCTTCAAATGTTCTTCCCATGTTTTACTTAAAACAAGAATGTCATCTAAATATACAATTACAAAATCATCAATAAAATGTTTGAGTACATCATTCATAACCCTCATGAAAGTGGCAAGAGCATTAGTTAAGCCAAAAGGCATAACCACCCATTCGTACAACCCTTGCTTTCTTTTGAAAGTAGTCTTTCATGCATCTTGTTCTACTACTTTGACCTAATGATAACCACTATGCAAGTCTAACTTAGACAAGTAAACTACTCCTTTCAGTTGATCTAATAGATAATTAATGCGAGAAAGAGGATAGTGATTATTGATGATTATTTTATTCAGTTCCCTAGAATCAATGCACATCCTCCACGAACCATCTTTCTTTCTCACCAGTATGATTGGAGATCCACATGGTGATGTGCTTGCTCTTATGAACCCTTTATCGAGTAGCTCTTGTACCTACTTCTTGATCTCTGCATTCTCTAAAGTGGATAACCTGTACATTCTGATGTTAGGTAATGGAGTATCTTGATGCAAATGAATATAATGTACTATTTCCCTTTTGGGTGGCAGAACTTTAGGTTCTTGAAATAGGATATCATATTCTGAAACAATTTTAACTAAACTAGCTTTCTGTTTAGCATCACAACATTCAAATACATTGGTTTTATCAGGGATCTTTTCCTTTACAACCATTAGTAAAAATTGCTTGCATGAATTTAGAATTCTTTTCATATGGCCTAAGTTTATGAGAGAATAGTTATTTTTGAGTTTATGATCTCCTACAGTATATTATGTTCCATATTTAGTGAGTTGATACTTATTTTTAGCTCTATAGAAAATAGCTTTTCTATCATACAAGTAAGGATTTACTAAAACAATACCACATATATCCAAGGGAACTATATCTAACTCAACCTCATCTACAAATTTTGACCCAATAGGAAACGTAAGTTTACATTGTCTTGTCACTTGTAGCTTTGCTTCATCACATACCCAACCTAATCGATACGACTTCTTGTGAGGTGTTGTTAGTAAGCCCAACTTCTTTACAATTGTTTCAGAAATCATGTTTACTTGTGATCCACTGTCAAATAAAGTATCAATCTTTTGGTGCTTGGAAATAACTCTAATATGAAAAAGCTCATGTTGTTTCCTCTCATTATCTTCATTATCAATAGATTGTGCATAATTACTTGTAGATGCTTTAGAATTTTTACCTTTTATACCTTGGCTATGATTGTTGTTTCATGACTTGAGTTTAACCCCAAGTCTTTTTGAATAGTAGCAACAATCTTCTTCTTCTTACCACCGAACTTCTTAGGTTTCAGCTCGAGATGCAAAGGCCAATAATGTTCATCATCATCTCCATCCTTCTTGTAGTGAGGCATGAAGGTTTGTCCTTATGTACAACATTTGACTTCCTCTCCTTCCATTTTAGCTTCTTCTTTTCCTTGTTCTTTCTTGTAGAGAGTTTTGATGATCCCCGAATCTCTGGGTTCACATTCTTGCCTCTAGCTTCTAGATGTGTAGCCCGAATTGATACATCATCCAGGCTAGTGAGATTAAACATGAGAATGATGTGTTTCAAATAGCTATGCATACTGTTAGTGTCGGTCTTGAATGCCCTCCATCAGTGATCAAATATGCTCTTACAAAGTGATTTTGGAGTGTCAAGGTCAAATTTTGTCATTTCAGTGAGTCTTCAAGCAAAATTTGGTCACTAGGCATTAGGTCTAGGGTTTGCTTTCACTCCTTCTAAAGTTGTCCAAATGGCGGTCTATGTCATCATTTAGCTGAGTCAATCATCATTCATAGGGTTTTCATTATCATGTCAGTGTCTAATGAGTCATTTTACATCTTGTTCATGCTTCAGTTGTGCCTTGGCAAGTTCATTTCCCTCTCCTAGGGTTTTGAAGCCAATTTCTCTTGGATGGTCAAATTAATGGCAAAACTTGTTTCCTGATGTTCATACACCTTCCCCTATCCTTAAAGTACCATATCATACACTTCCCAACACTCAGATTCCCCAAATTCCTCATTTTTGCACAAACCCTAGTTTCTAGCTACAACCTGGCAATTTTCTAGGTTTGGCCTGTGATTTGCCCTTTTGGACCCCTTCCCCTCACTCAATCTCTGCGATTCCACTTTCCCCTGCTTCCTAACATCCCTCCCCACTCCCAAAAAATTTCCCCAAGAATTTAGAAGCCCCCTATCCCCTTCATTTCGCTTCGTTTCGACCAAATTCCTTGTTTCACACATCGGGGCAAGTTTCACTCAAATGATGTTTCAGAGCCGTCTGAGATGAATTTTGGAAAACTGAGAGAGGTTTTTGTCCACAACATGCCAAAGAAGAAAAACCTCTTTCACTTTTTGCACAGGTGTCATGGTTTGAGAGAAATGTCAAGAATACCGTTGCCTCAGGAGAATCAAAGGCACCTCTGAAGTGACCCTGGGAAAATCAAGTTTTCTCCTAGCTTGGTTGGCCAAATGACTTTATTGATGGGTAAAATGATAACTAGACACAAATATCTTTCCAATGAGCTATCATGAGCTCAATTTGGGGTTGAGGAAGGCATTCAAAAGTTGACTGCAACAACACTCTTCCTTGAGGCAGCCTCATTAGGCACTTTTTGACCAGTCTTGGGAGATTTGATTTTTGACAGGTCAAATCAACTCCAAATTGAAAAATTCCGGTTGGGTTGGAAAGTAGACTCAAATACCTTTCCAATGAGCTATCCTGCACCTAATTCCAACACCAGGAAGACCTCCAAAAGCCTCCTGCAAGTGCGCGGCTCTGAGAGGGCAATTTTTCTAAAGGAAATTACACTTGCGCGGACATCTGGGTGGTGCGCGGATTTCTGGGCAATTTACACAAAAAACTCATACAATCAGCAAACTCTCTTCCAATCTCACCTAAATTTGTCAAGGTATGTCTCCTCCATGTGCTTTGTGGTGGTGTGATGATTGCAAAGGAGGATTATGATCATAATTTCATGCAAGAAATCGATGGAGGAATGATGGGTGTTTTGCAAGCTTATGTTTTGTCAGTTTGTTTGTTTCTCAAGACAATTTTTCCTTATATCCCTCCTTTCATTTTCCCATTGATATTCACATATGTTAATATGTCATATTTATTGATCTCATTTGCAAATTAACCATACAAACCCTACCTCTAAATCCTACCAAACCCTAGTTTCCCATCAGCTGAGCCAGCAGGGCATTCCTTGGGCGGATTTCATCTCCCAACACTTTTTCACACAGTAACACCCAGGGCCGGAACCAGTTCACGAGGAGGGAGGGCCATCACAGCAGCCTGAGACCAGCATTCCTAGACACATGGCTTCTTCTCCTCAGGTCACATATTAGAGAGGTCATAGGACCTTATTTGCAGCAGCTAGACGAGTACTTTCTCCACACCAGGTGGAAGGGGTCTCGTCATCATCTTCAGAGCAGCGAGTGTTATCTCCACACCAGGTGGAAGGGGCCTCATTTCTTTCAGCAGCACAGCTAGCAGAGAGGGGCAAACAGCCCATGGTTGAGGAGAGAGTGTCCGGTGCTCCAGTTATTGATCTTGACGATGATT
>APFE031522722.1:62458-82581 GCA_000404065.3 Pinus taeda | reverse complement strand
TGTTTACAATGTCCATCCAGAACTTTAACAAGATGAAGAAAACCACATAGATTTAAGCATAACCTAAAAAGAGGAAAAAACATGTCAGTCCGGCGCAGCCAGTGCTGTTATGAAGACCAGCACCGAAACAATAGGAGTGTTTGACTCCTGGAAAATGCGTGCATTTCTCCACTTCCAGAGAAACCAATAGGTAAGGATAAATATCGATCTCCAAGCTGGAACCTATTCACTCCACCACTTGAAAGCGACCTGTACAGAGGAGAAAATTTGATGAGGAAAACCATAAGTTAAGGAAAGTTCATACCATATTTTGGCCGATGCCGGACATTGAAAAAACATATGGATGTTTGTTTCAGGTGCTTGACAGCACATGACACATCTCCGAGGACCCGTCCAACCTTTTCTCTGTAGAACCTCCCATGAAAGGTTCCTATTGGAGAAAACCAACCAGGAAAATAAAATAGCCTTGAGCGGACATGAAGATTTCCAGAACTTCGAAGGAAACCAGGGCATAGGGAGCGGCTGTAGCGTTGACGAGGCAACTGCATATAGATCTTTTACAAAGACTGGCTGAGTGGAGCGCGACTTCGACCATACCAAAACATCATTGGTCCCAGACTGTTTAATTCCTTTTACATCAAAAACCTTTAACGCCGAAACCCATAGATGATACAGTGTGGGAGGCAGATTGAGTTCATCGGCTGTCTTCCAAACAGGCGTCGATAAGGACCATGCGTGAATTAGCTTGTTCCATGAGAATAAACCCCGTGAGTGCAGGAAGGAAATGAGGTCAGGAGAGAGAGAATCTTCCAGTCCGAGAACAGTGGGTTCCAAGCCAATAAGTATAGAGGAGCCTGTGTTAATGCGCCATCTAAGGAAATAAAAAAACAGCTCCTGTATCTTTCTATAGCCAAGCCATATAGCAGATCCCCCTGATGAGCCCAGTGATTTCTTCCGATACCAGTATACCAGAGGCTTACCTTTCAGGTATTTTTTATTGATGATGGAGCTCCATTTTTTTTTTCTGGAGAAAAAAGCGAAACTTTTTATGCAAATAAAAAGTTTACATTCTGTAAAAAACTTTGAGCAGACCTGAATGCTCACATGATTGCTGTTTTGATCTTCTTGAAAGAAAACAAGCAAAAATCTCAGTCCTTTTTTGACTGAATGTGGAAGATAAAATATGTCCTGAAACTGCTAAATAGAAACTGTCTAGACTTCCTCCCTTCAGGAGGCTTAAGTACAAATTATATGGTGCATATTTTGGGGTCTCCTTCAAAGAAGGAAAACAACCCCTTACATGATTGTAATTACAACTTTTAAAACAGCTGAAAAGATCAAAAAAGTTTTTTGAGTTTTCTGTTTTGAAGAGCTCAAGAAAGATTTACAAATATATAGAGAAAATTGTACCAGATATTCATTATGCCCATGAATCTGCAAACAAAAAGAAAAGACGAGCCGCGTTCACTGTGGAGGAGCAAAAGGGGGTTGATATGAAGTGGATGACTACCCCTGACTGAGTTCTACTGTTGACCAGCTGCCCATATCTTGTTGTAAGCCAGCCTTAGAAAGCTGATCTGCTTCCTCGTTTTCGTCCCTGTAAATGTGGCAGATGGTAATGTTGTTAAAAGATGATTTTAAAAACAATATTTCTTCTAAAAGAGTCTTCAGAATCTGATTTTTACATGATGCATTCCCATTAACCCATTTTATGACATTCAGAGAGTCTCCGAAGATTTGAATTGTAAAGATGTTTCTTTGAAGTAACCAATAGAGGAGAAGGCGCAAGGCAGACAACTCAGCATAGTTATTTGTACCAGGTCCTAGCCCTACAGAAGCTTTTAAGGAGTGGTCAGGATTCATATGAATGCACAGTCCTGCTCTAGCCTTGTTATTCTGGGATGCTCCGTCAAAATAAGCCCAAGGAATGCCCTCCTGGATAGTAACAGGCTTGTCACGGTTTTGTGGATTTTTAGCTTCAGGGGGCGGGATGGCAGAGTAAATGGCTGCACAATTTATGGCTATGATGGATGTGGGGGTGTCCTTGTCTTGAAACAAGCTTTTGTTCCTCGCAAGCCATACTCCCCAAAAAAATATAAGAGGTAGATTTCTCATGTTTCCCTCTGGACAGTTTTGCCACCATTTTCTCCAGGCTTCTTCCAAAGGATCTAACCCCCACTGTGCCTTTTCATTGAGCAAGCAGGTTAATTATCTTTAAAGAGACTGCACAAGATGTAAAGAGGTGGCTTATTGATTCCTCTTCTAATTTGCATAATGGGCACCTCCCCGGCCCAACTAAATATCTGGCTTGTAAAATGTCCCAAGTTGGGACTTTTCTTTTTAGCATGCACCATATGAAAATCCGGGCCTTAGCTGGGCATTTTAACTTCCATATGTTTTTCGACCACCACTCTGGTATTCCCCAACCTTTCTTTTTCATTAAGAAGGTGAAACCATCTTTTGGGGAGTATTCACTTGTTTTCCCCTGCGCCCAAAACAACAGATCAGGTTCGTTTTTAAGCCTGACATTTGAACGATGAAGTTCTTTAATGAAAGAAGCCCATTCGTTCTTCCATCTTATGTTTATTCCTAGTTCTTCATCATTTTTCCAAGTCTGTCCCCATATGGTAGAGTGTCCTACTTTCTCCACCTGGTTTAGAGTGAAAATTCCTTTACTATCAAGATGTCTGAGAAAGCCAGGTGACAAAGCAAAAGCTTCATTACAACCTACCCAGGGGTCCCTGCCAATTCTAATATGACTTCCATCTCCCACTTTCCAAGCCAAACCTTTTTCAATCACAGAGAAAGCCTCCACCGTGGTCTTCCAAATGACTGAGATATTCTTCTTTTTCTTTTCCTGGCTCCAAATCCAATATTCCAAAGGAACTGGATCTATATACTTTCTTTTGACCACCCTTGTCCAAAGATTCTCCATCGTGATTAATCTCCAGCCTGATTTAGCTGCCAGGGAAAGACTGAACTCAGGGAGCCTTTTAATTCCCCATCCTCCCCATTCTTTTGGCCTAGCCAGCTTTTCCCATGCCACCCAGGGAAGAACGGAATTTTCTTTTGATCCTGCCCATAAAAATCTGCAGCACAACCTTCTCATTTTCTCCATCACTCCTTTGGGAACCCAGGTTAACGCTGCCCAGTATACTGGGATGGCTAACAAGACAGATTTGATGAGGGTCAGTTTGCCGACTCTGGAGAGCCACTTGAAACTCCAATGAGTAATTATGGCTTCTAGCTTTGCTATGAGCCAATTCCAATCCTCTTTCTTATATGCTGTCGGCTTTAGCCAGAAACCCAAATATTTGAAGGGGGAGTCCAGTGGCTGAAGGTGGAAGGGAAAAAGATTGGCCATCATGGATCTTTCTCTTCTGTCAAAATCTGCCACACAAACTTGAGATTTCCTAGAGTTTATCTGCATTCCAGTAGCTTTCAGAAATAGATCAAAAATGCATTTAAACTCCTTCAGTTCATTATATGATCCATTAGTGAAAATCAAAATGTCATCAACAAAAAGCAGATGAGTGATGAAAAGATTTATTGCTACCTCTATACCTTTTACCTTCTCCTCTCTTCTGGCTTTGTGAATTAATCTGCTTAGCCCTTCTGCCACTAGAAGAAACAGGAGAGGAGATAAAGGACAGCCTTGCCTAAGGCCTCTTTGGCTTTTGAAGAATGGGGAGGCTGCTCCATTGATAAGAACAACAAAACTAACATTTGTGATACATCCCATTATCCAACTGATGAAAGAATAGTTGAAGCCCAAATGAGTTAGCAACATCTGGAGATATGGCCAGTTGATTCGGTCATATGCTTTGGAGAGATCTATTTTAAGAACCGGACCCTTCTTTTTCTTTTGTTTGACATTGTGAATTACCTCCTGAGCTACTCCAATGGCTTCATGAATTTGTCTTCCATCCAAAAAACCAAATTGTTCCATTGAGATGTTTCTTGACAGGATAGGGACAATTTTGATAGCTATCACCTTTGCAATGATTTTATAAATACAATTACACAAGGGGATCGGTCTAAAGTCTTCGAAGTTCTCCGAGTCATCCTTATTTGGAATGAGAGCTATAAAGGTTGAATTAAAGGGCCTGTAGACTTCTCCTTTCTGTCTTGATTCTTCTACTACATCGGTGATTTCAAAGCCTATTAGGTCAAAGAAAGAGAGAAAAAAGTTCAATAGTCCAGCCATCAGGTCCGGGACTTTTGTCTTTAACCATATTTTTCATAGCTGCGTCAACCTCCTCCTTGGAAACAGGGATTGATAGCTCTTCTGCTTCTTCCTCCTCAACAAATCTTGGGAAACATTGAGCTGTTTTAATGACTTCTGCTATTGTGGCCTCTCCCGGAGCTGAGAAAATTCTCTGAAAATGTCTCTGTCCTAAACCCGAGAGGTCTGAAAAAAGAGTTGGCCTCCCTTCCTTCTTCATCTTTAAGGCTCCAAATGGTATTTACAGATTTTCTTCCTTTTGCATAGTTGTGAAAAAAACTAGTATTTTCATCTCCTGATTTTAACCATATTGCTCTACTCTTGAGCCTCCATTCTTCTTCCTTGTCCAAGAGAATTTGGTTTTGAAGCTTCTCCAGATGAAGGATTTTGTCCTTTGAAGCCTGCGAGATATATCCATCCTCCTCAATGCTCTCCAATTTCTTCAACTCCTCCCTGATTTTAAACAACTCTTCATTTTGTTTCAGCTTCCTGTCCTTTGCCCAGGATATTGTCGCTTTCTTCAATCTTTTGAGATTCTCCATGAACAGGAATCTTTTGTCCTCTCTTGCATTTATGTCCGGATGGATCCACGTTTCCTTAAAAAGTTTATTGAAGGATGGATCTTGAAGCCAGGAAGAATTGAATTTAAAGGGGGCAGGGGGCTTTGGGGGGGGGAAGAGAGATCCAAAAAAATAGGCAAATGATCTGAGTTGCCTACCTCCTCAACCCACTGCCTGAGAATAGGTTCTTTGGAGATTAGGTCCTGAGATAGAAGAAAACGATCTAATCTTTTGGCGATCCGATCCTCCCCTGCTCTTCTGTTAATCCAGGTTGGCTTGAGTTTGATCGGGGAGGGATCTATGAGGTTGTTATCCAAGAGGATATTGTGGAAGAAATCTGACAAAGGGTCTTCCCTGGCCGATGGACCCCATGCCTCTGCCCTTCCTATTGAGAAGTTTAGGTCACCCCCCACAATCAACAAAGAAGACTTCATCAAAGATTTCGCCATCAAATCGTCCCAGAAATTCTCCCTTCCTTGACAAGGGCCATAAATGTTTACAATTAAAAGGGGATGAGAAAAATCAGGAGAGATAACCTCCATGCCCATAACTTGCTTCGTCCCCCATTGATTAATGATCTTAATTCTTCCTTCTTTAAACCCAATTGCAAGACCCCCTGAATGGCCTGGTGAATCTATTGCTGAAAAGTTCCATCCTGGCAGGAGAGTCTTTAGCATTGATTCTACCTCTGAAACTTTCCCCAAAGTTTCTTGGAGAAAAAGAATGTCAGCTTTTGAATTTAGCAACTAGTCTCTCAGGGCCAATTTCTTAGGTTTACTGGCCAAAACTCTGCAGTTCCAGGAGGCCATAATCATTTGATAACAGATTCGGGGGTTTGCACTGCTCTAAGAACCCCAGGGATAGAGTGTTGTTTTCCATCTGCTACATCCAACTTGGCTTTTAGTTTTGCCTTGGAAAGGTCTGATTTTCTACCTCTCTTGTTCTTGGCAGAACCATGAGAGGTCGATTGTCCTAAGCCTCCAACTACACCGGACAACCCGGGCTTTCCCCCCATAGATCTAAGGTTATAGGGGCACGGGGTGTGATGAACCGGGGAAACAAGAGGGGGCCACTTATCTTCACATTTCAAATCAAGAGACGGCATGGCAGCCGAAATAGAATCTATATCAGGAGAGTTCTTTGCAGGTTCAAAGATCTCGTTTAGGCCTTTGTTATGAGAGGGTGTGTTTGATGGCGAAATATGCATAGAAGCTGAATTATGCTCAGGAGATTGCAGAGAAAAAAGAGGGGGACCTGAGCACATACCCTTTTCAGAAACGCTGATTGGATTTTGAACTGCCGATGCGACTTTTTCAATCTCCTCCTCTACTTCCGCCAGATGTGGTTCAGTGTTCTGTGCCGCCTCTTGGATCTGGAGGTCTTCAAACGCTGGCTCTTTCTGAGTCTCCTCCATCTCCATTTCTTCAGTTGTCTGTTTCGCCATACCTTCTTTCTCCTGAGAAGCTTGAGCGTGGTTGAAAACTGGTTCCCTGAATACTGAGGTCCTCCAAAAACGCCTCCCTCTTCTGAACAACGGGCAATCCTTAGCAAGGTGCCCATACTCATGACAAAGGTGGCACCTAAAGGGCAAGTGCTCGTAATCCAAGATCTGTTCGAACACATAATCTTTGTACTGCAGATTAATTTTTTTGGCAAGACCTCTACTCGGATTAAGGCTCACCAGAATGCGGGCCATCGCTCTGTTCTTCGTCTCCAGGAACGACATGTCTGCTTCCAAGAAGGATCCTAATCTATTTCCGATGGCTTTAAACACAGCGTCTGTCCATAGAAACGAGGGGAGGCCCGATGCCCTCACCCATACCGGGAACACATCTGTTTTCTCTTTGATAGCATCAAAAAGGGGGCTCCATTTTTTCAGCAAAACCGATATGTTCCCTATAATCCAGTTTCGTTCAAGCACCCACTCTGCCGCCTCCTTATCCTCGAACTGGAACATGAACCACCCTTTAGCTAAACATTGAGCCTCGAACCGTAGTGGTCTATCAGAAACGAAACGCTGTTCTCCCCGGGCTTGAAGAACTTCTGGCGAAAATTTCTTACCTCTCGCCCTTCCGACTAGGGTGCATTCTGCTACTTCTAGGGTTTCTTCTATAGAGACTTCCATGCCTAAAACTAAGTTCCCTTCAAGCTCCTGAGATCCAATCGGCCTTTGGGATTTTCTTTTCTCCCCTTTTTTCCTTAAGTCTTCTACAGAGGCCCTAGCTTCCCCAAGACCATCGATCCATTCTGGTTCCTCCTGATTCGTGTCCACAGGGAAATCTACCTCCGGCTGTGACTGAACAGGGTCAGAGAAAACGGGAGCGGGGTTCCCTGAAGAGAGATGACCCGTTAACGCACCATCGAGACCACCCGACTCTCCCACTAGGTTGTCAATTTGACCTTCGAAGCCTCCTGCTGGATTATCTTTTGAAAAATGGGGTTCTCTTGGCAAAGAAACCCTAGAGAACGAAAGAAACCCTCCAGGACCCCTTGCTTTACCGAAACCTGAAGAAAGCCCCAAATTTGCTATGTCTTCAAGGCCCTTTGATGGAAAGTTCTGGCTTGACACTGTTTTACCCTTATTCTCAGAAGAAAGAGCGCCTATTGACAGCCCATCCGCCGCTGACTCCTCGTCCACCTGCTTGTGAAAAACTTGGTTCTGAAGTTTGATGGCTTCGCTACCTGAATCCTTGCTTTGATGCAGAAAGGAAGGATTTACCTCCTGAGAAAAAAACTCCGGCCTCGACAACTTGTATGCTCCAAAATATTGCTCCACGTTTTGGACTGAAGGATCCTTTCCCCACATTGAAAGAATATCCTCCAATTCATTAGAGTTAACCATGGTTTAGGGAGCCGTTCCGAGAAAAGCGACAGCAAACAGTCAAGATGTCAAGCGCCCTTACCCTATTCTCTTGAAAATGGAAAAAACGTAAAACCTGCAACTCCAACGATGATATTATCTCCTAACTAAGCGCTAAAACAAAACGACACCAACCTCCAGCTGTCAGTCAACCGGGAGAGGCTTTCCTGCGCCTGCACCTGTGCACGAAAGACCTGTTTGTAGTCTCCCTAACCATGACCTGATCGCGGTTCCGCCCGAAACCCTCGCCTCCAAACCCTAGGCATCCTCCCCTTCTATAGAGCTCCATTTACCATATATTATAAATATACTTTTATTTTTAATTTTGTTTTATTTTGACTAGATTAAAATGTTACGTGTTACAACATTTATGTGATAGCACTTTCAAAACAATTCTATAATTTTTATATTTAATTTATTAATTTTATAATTTAATTTAATAATTTGTGTTACAACATTTATGTCATAGCACTTTTCAAAACCATTCTATATTTTTTATATTTAATTTATTAATTTATAATTTAATTTAATAATTTTAATTAATTTTAATAATTTTAATTAATTTAAAATTAGATAATAAAAAATATGAAGATATTTTTCACTACGTATGAGTTTTATACGTTTTAAATTATGGTAAAATTATATTTAATATGAGTTAAAATTTATATTTATAATAAAAAGCTATATTTAATTTTCATAAGGCTTAAGGTTGGAAGAGTAAAAAAAACCATAATTGGTTGTAAAGTTTTTCTTTTTCTTTTTAATTTATAATTAAGTCGGTATTATTTTGAAAAATAATTAATTAATATATATATATATATAAATATTAATTTTGAAATTAGTTTTTATTGAAATAAATAAATAAATTAGTATTTTTATTAAACAAAATTTTATTTAATTTATTTTTTTCCAAATTTATATAATTTAAATTATTTGAAATGAATCAAAAATTATAAGATTGAAGTTTTATAATCAAATTTTTTATTAAATATAAAGAACAATTTTCATATTATAGAAGGTGATATAGTTCATATATTGATTTACTCTTATCTTAATAAAAATACGTTATTTTTATGTTGATAAGTGTAACTTTTTGCGCCTAGAGCTCAGTATGGAAGAGATGTTGTAATGTCGAGTCTCGTAAACATTTTGACAGAGTGAAAATACATTAAAAAATAAATAAAATAATGTGAAAACATTTTTACTAGGTAAAAAAAATATTAAAATAAAAATAACATCATGGTATTCTAAGAAATTGGATTCAATCAAAACCTCTGTTGTATCCTGAATCCCACGAATCAAACACGATTCGCTGGGACACGTGTCCTCCAAGCATGTTCGACTTGTGGGATTCAACAGACATGTGAATCCTTCGAGCATGCCCAGCGTGTCCCGATTTCAGGACACATACTCCCTGGAAATGCGTGTTGCACGACCCATAAAACCCGGTTTTGGCTCATTTCTCCCACATTATTTTGTGTCTCTGTTGTTGTGGGTGTGTGGGAGCAATTAACAAAGGGTTTGGGAGCATTTTGGAGGTGATTCAAGCAACATGTAAGTGCATTTTGCTTCTATTTCTTTTGCATTTTTATTGCAACAATTTGCATGTGCATTTTTTTACAAGTTTGTGCAATTTTTCCTTTATTTTTTACAACATTCATGGCTTAATCAAGGGCAGCGGGGAAGGGGCAAAGGAAGGGGAAGAATGTCCCCATTGGTGATGCCCCTCATGTTCCAATTTCAGCGGGATCTGTAAGTGTTCCCTCTATTGGAAGTGGGGTTGCAACAACAACTTCAAATGTTGAGGGGCAAATTAATTTAGAAAGACAAAAGGCTCAAGAAAAAAATATCCCTTGTGGAAGTATGTCACAATATATCAAGGGCCTGGCAGCAAGTTGAAGGGAGGAGGCAATGTTGCTTGGAAATGCAACTATTGCAGCAATAATTTCAAGAGCACTTATTACCGTGTGAAATGTCAGTTGTTGGCTTTACCATGTTGTGGAATTGGAGCATGTACACAGGTGTCTTTAGCTAAGAGGAAAGAAATGGAAAAAGAGGCCAATGTTGGTGTGGCAAGGGTTGTTGCATCATCTAAAAAAACAAGAATGATGATCCCCTTTCGTTTTTTAGGAAAAGCAACAACAAATTTCCATTTTAGATTTTTGGTTGGGGTGTAGGTCAAGCGCAAAAAGAAAGACAATAGCACTTGGTCCAATCGACAAGGTTTTTCAGAAAGAGAAATGGGAAGAGCTTGATCTCACCATTCCATTCTTTTTCTATCAGAATTTCATATTATTTAATGTTGCAATCTCACCTTTATTTATTGAGATTTGTTGAGCTCTAACTCAAGGGGCTCATTAGGGTATGTGCCTCCTGGGTCAGAGAAGCTTAGAACCACATTATTGACTAAGGAAAAGAAAGAGGTGGACAAAATGCTCGAGCTTATTAAGTCAGCATGGCCAACATCTGGGGTTAATATTGTTTATGATGGATGGACAAATCCAACACGCCACCCACTCATCAACTTCATGGTGCGTTCCTTGAATGGCCCAACTTTCTTGAAATCAATGGATGCACTTGGAAAATACAAGGATGCACAATATATGGGTGAGTTGGTCATTAAAGTTATCGAAGATGTAGGCGTTGATTCTTGTGTGCAAATCATTACAGATAATGCACTTGTTTGCAAGGTTTTTGGCATGGTTGTGGAAGCTAAATATCCACAAGTATTTTGGATACCTTGCATTGTCCATTCCTTGAATTTAGCACTTAAATCTATTGCTTTTGATGTGCTTTCAATTGGAATTATTATTGAGGATGCACGACATATCCACAACTTTGTACAAAATCATACAAATTCCCTCACAATCTACAAGGAGTACACCAATCTATCATTGTTAAATATTGCAGATAGACAGTTTAACTCTTCATTCATCATGTTGAAGAGCTTGAGGGAGGTTAAGACTATTCTTGGGGCCATGGTTATTTGAGAGGTTTGGTCTTTTTGGAGAAAGCCAGATCAAGTATTGTAGAGCCTCTAACCTACACATCATCATCCACTATTACCTACTGTTTTTCATCACTTTACTCTCTCTTTCACCTCATTTTCCATGTAAAACCACCCAGATCATTACATTAGATGTCATTAAGCATGATCAAGTGAGCTTTGCTAATGTGTGACTGTTTTGTTTAGATTTTGACATATTTATAGGCATTCCGCAGCTCTCTGCCGATTCCGCAGCCATCTGATGATTCCGTAGCCATCTGGAGATTCCGCAGCCTTTTTGTTGTTCTCAAGGTTCCACGTGCCATTTTTCCAAATGAGCCACATGGGCACTTAGGTATCAAGGTTCTTGAGGTTCCTGTGCCATTTGTTCAACCATCCACGTCATCTGTACCTCCGGTCAAACAGGGGCAAGATCCGGTCAACGAAGGCAGCTTAACGGTGATGAGTAAGCTGTTGGGTCATGTCAACTCAAACGGTGACTTGCCCATGTTACGCAGGATGTGGGGGACATAATCCAACTCTGGATTCAATGCCCATGACGACCAGGACCTCCAGCTCACCCACGTAGGCTCATGACGTGTTATTGCAGTTTTAATTACGCATGACAGTTTGTTTATTTTCAGTTTTAGCAGCACGCATAGGATATCCTTCAGATGCCTATAAATACTTGCGTCTGCGTACGCTTATGTTAACTTTTAATTGTTGTATTTTTACGAACTTGTTATAATTTTCGTGCATTCCCAAGACTCTGTTTTAATAGTGTTGTTCTAGCACTCTTGACTGTGAATTTCTACACATGGAGTAATAGAAGCAGTGCTGTTTTGAAGCTTTCAACACTTTGAGTCTTCTTTGGGTTATGTGAATGGAGGGCCCCTGTTCATATTAGCCTTGTATAATATTTTTATGTTCAGCATTTCCTTTTCTTGACGTATGTACAGCATAATTCACTTCATTTTAATTCATTTTGAATCCTTTCTTTAAGCTGATCAGCATTGCTCTTTTGCAGGTTTTTGACCCGGGATTATTTGTGTGTTTATGTGTTTGCTTTGTATCTGGTGGTAGTTTCAGTTGACAGATTCAAAGTTGTTGCCTTTTACTTTATTTCCATAGCTAATTTTTAGTTTTATTTCTCAAATCTGTCTGCTAACATATGAATGGTCTCTTACTATAAATTGCTTATCTTTCAGAGATCAGAATACTAATCACTTGCAGCTGGCTTTGGGTGCTTTCTAGACTAATCCTTAGCTACTTTCTAATCGTGCTTTACACAGTACTATTTGATAGAGGCAGAGAGTTAGAAAGAGAAAAATATTATCACTAGTCTTTAAAGTAGATTTTTCTCATTTTTCTCATTTCTTAGACTTTCCTTTAGCTACTTCTTAATCGTGTCTTACACAGTACTATGTGTTAGAGGCAGAGAGTTAGGAAGAGATAAACATTATCATTGGTCTTTTAAGTGATTTTCTTACTTTTTATTTGCAGCAGCATGAATGGTGTCTAATACCATTAGAAAGTGGTTCTTTGCTTTCAGTTCATTTTAATTCATTTCCTTCAAAGTTTTCCTTTTCAGCAAATAGTCAGAAACCACTAATCACACACCCTCACTCATCTAGAATTCACTCCACACACACCATCACTCATTTTTTTATAAATACATCACTCCATCTTAGGAAGATAAATCACAAACAACACCCCCCAAACGACAAAAAGCTTTAAGAGGTTGCTTAAGTACATATAGTACACCTTCACTTCATCAGCTTACGAGCCCCGGGTTGACAATTAATGATATCAATTTAGGAATACTAAATTGACCAAACAGTTAACACCTTTACCCATCAAAGCATCTTAAATTTGGTTCTCAACAACCCCATTAGGGCATCTTAATTCTGGTGTAGGTAATATTAAAGAAATGAAATAAAAGACCAACTTATTGATCCTCCTAATAATTGTCATAATGTTCGAAAGCAAAAACATGAAAAGTACTATTTTATTAAACAATAACATTCTTAACCTTAGCTCTGTTTTATGGATCCGCCTTAATACTGTTTAATGATAAAAAAAACAATGAGATATACAGTATCGATTTTTGATCTTTCTTGAACCAGGGTTAAGATGAATGTTAAATACATCTAATATACATCAAATTGACAACATTGGAAAACAAATTACATTTCAAGCTTCCCACTCAGCAGTGGAAAAACAATAAATAGTAAAACAACATCTTAAGCTTCAGGATTATGGCATGTAATGATGATGCCTCGGCTGAGATTGCTCTTAAGTATTGATCCATGTATCATTCGCAAATCTGTGTTTGTTTTTTTTGACGTGGTATCACGAATAGACCTTCAGACATTAGATTTTTCTTCGACTATATTCAAAACACGCTATTATTCTTTGCTTGAGCGTGCCATGAACCCCGGGGCTGACCCTCACTTTCTGCGAGGCCACCTTCAAATTTCCTCATAAGGTGGCTTTTCGATCCCATGACTAGCACCTTCCCCAACCTAAAACAAAAACACAGTCTCTAATACACAGACAACTTTAATCTCCAGACCAGCACAGAATTTTAATACCCAAAACATCTACACAGTATCTCATTCTGATCAGGGTATAATAAACGAGGATATAGCACATTCTTTTTTTGGTAATAAGGTTTTTTTTGTGTGTATTTCGTTATCGTTGGGTTTAGGAAGTGATTTTCTGGCTAGAAAAAAAACCTCAACTCGATTCCTTTCGCGAGGACAAAACCATGAGCGATGGGCCAAACGATCGATCAGTCAAGCACAGCGTCACATGATCACTTCTCTGAAAGGTTTGCTACAAATTTCTGACATTTTTTTGACCAAACATAGCAAGGGAAAAACACGAGAGAAAAGCTATATATGGCATGAATTAAATCTATATACCCTGTAAAACTTTATCAGAATACCCTAACGAGAGTCATTTCCTCGCATTTTTTGGCACTTCCACAACCCTATTTCGACGAGCCAATAGGTAATTTTCCTTTAGAGAATTCGAGGGGATCAAAACACAAAGACCAACATGCGAAAACATCGCAGAAGGACGTCATTAATGAGCTTTTGAATGAGACCAGGGTTACTGAAGCCAAGCGAATGTATGAGAAAATGGTACGTAGTGATCTCATCCCAGATACTTCTGCCCACAACACAGTGATTAATGGGTTTGCAAAGGCTGGATGAGTTGAAGATGCCTTGAACCTCCTTCAGCACATGAAACATAAGGGTGGATTTTAATTTCAATGTTTTGCTCGGTGAACCCAGCAAATTAGGCCATGTGGGTCGTATTGAAAATATACTAGATCTGATGATTGATGATGGTTGTGCACCTGATCATGTCTATTCTGATTTGTTAGTTCGTGCATTCTGTGATGCAGGCAGAGATTAGGAAGCCTGCAATATTTTTGTTGAAATGGTGAGATATGTTGTTAATATAGATATGAGTACTCTCAATTTTCTCATCAGGCATTTGTGTAAGGCTGGGAAGATTGACACAACATATACGTTTCTGGAGGAAATGAAGGGTCTAAACTGCAAGATGGGTCTAAATTGCAAGCCTGATATTGTCACTTGTAGCATTCTGATGGATGCTCTCTGAAATGGAAAACATATGAGAAAAGCAAGACATTTGTTGGATAAGATGTTAGAGTCTGGGTGCAAGCTTGATAGCTTCTTATACAACACCCTAATGAAGGGTTACTGTAAAATCGATAAGACCAATGAAGCCTTGGAGGTTTATAAGAAGATGGACACAGAGGGGTGTGCTCCTGATGTCGTAACATTTAATACTCTCATATTTGGGTTGTCCAAGGCTGGGAAAATAGATGAAGCCAAGAAGTTTTTGAAGCTCATGGTCAGGAAAGGGCATTCTTCCGATGTCATTACTTACACTTCACTTATGAATGGGATGTGTAGAAAAGGCGATACCATGGGAGCTCTTGCGTTGTTAGAAGAAATGGAACAATCTGTGTGTCAGCCTAATGGTTGCACGTACAACACCCTTATGCATGGCCTTTGTATGTGTCAGCACTTACATCAAGCCTTGAAGCTGTATGAGGTGCTAAAGTCGAAGGAAGTTGATCTTGAGAGTGGCACCTATGCGGCATTTCTTAAGGTGTTTTGTAGGGCAGGGAAAGTGGCTGAAGCATATGAAATTTTCGATTACATGTTAAACTGGAAACCATTGCCAGATGTTGTAGCATATTATGTGTTGGTAAATTCAATGGGGCTTTTTAAGCAACCTCGCTTATCTAGGTAATTCCTTCAGTTTATTCTTTCTGGTCAAGGGTTTGCTTGAGAGTAGTACCTATGCTTGCCAGATTTTGTAGCTTATTCTGTGTTGGGAAATTCTCCAAAGTTTTTTAAGAAACCTCATCTATCTGGGTAATTCCATCAGTTTATTCTCTCTGGTCAAGTGTTATCAAAGGAGTTCAAATTTTGTGCATCTGATTTGATAGCACTTTGCCCTCTATTCCACCTCATCCAAGGTAATTCCTTGTTATCTATTTGATTGATGTTGCTTTTCTGGCATGCCTAATGGCAATATACCTCTCTATTTGGAATTTCTGAGTCTTGATTGCAGATCAGTCTATATTGTTTGAGTTTGAGTCCCACGTATAGCTGACCACCAATTGCGAAAGAATAAAAATCTGACATTTTGTTTTAATGCATTAACTTTTTGGTTAAACTGTTGTCAACATGTTGCAATTGTACTGTTTTTTCTTCACTTTGGTACGGACCACAAGCAATGGTAGTAGTCTAACCAAGCTACTTTTTTGTCCTAAAAATCATAGAATTTCCGGAAATATTTTGATAAAATCTGGCAGGGATGCTTTTTTGCCCTGAAAATCATAGAATTCTGGCAATATTTTGATAAAATCCGACAGGGATTTTTGGAAATCGAGGTTAAAGTTGTCAATTTTCAAGATTTTGGATTCCCCAGATGTTTTTGATGGTGCTGAATACATTTCCACCATAAAAAACATGATTCAAACACTGTTATTGCAAGATTTCTTGAATTCTTTTTACTTGGATTCTAGCCACTTTTGGCTGTCTGGGCAAATCCTCCACCTCTATACACACCTGAGCAATGTGGCTAAGGGATTAGTCTTGTTTTGTGGGTCAGCTAGACAAGAATCTAGGACTAAAATCAAAGCTATATAAGATAAGAAAAAGAGTTACGTTATTTAGCCTCAGTTATACCTAGTGGGTGAACTGCTACAAGAAAACGTGACAAAGGGACAAAAATAAACTTAAAGGTCGCATCTGTTTTCCCATCCTTTAGCAATCAAAAAACTGGGCTACCTTCTGTTTGAGAAGCTTCTCCATGAGACTCATGTCGGACGAAACCTGTTCACTTTTCTCAGCTATCTCTTTATAGCATTTTTCTATTTGTTTCTTCACAACAATCCATTATCCGTGTGTCTCTTCTTCATAGTGAAGAGGTAGGGAAGGGGCCTTTGACATTGGAGCCATGAACATTGGATTCGTCTCCACCTTAGCTCCAGCTTATGTTGCCCATTATTTTACTTCAATAAGTTAGTGGTGATCTTCCACTCCTTTCCACCAACTAGGTTCCTTGCTTCCTTTTTTTTTAATGGTCTTTCCATCCTCACCCTTCACGACCTTTTGGAAAGAAGATGCTAAATGACCATATTTGAAGCAAGAGCAAGATATACACTTGAAGGCCACCTGATACTTGAGCTTTTGCTTCCAGGTCATGTCTGCCACTTTTAAGCCCTATTATGATGTCTTCTGGCAAACCAGAAGCAAAGTCCATCTCAATGCAGTTTGCACAAACTTGATTAAGTTGAGATCAGTCCATTATTGGTTTTTGGGGCGCAAAATTGAAAACTTCCAAAAGCGTTATCTATGGAGGTTAGGGCTTATGTCCCTAGAAATGCAATGGCAGTTTTAGCAACCTTACCTATAGTGTTGTTGATGAAAAATCCTGAGGAGGGATCAAAAGTGGAGACCATGGTTTTACTACTATTTAGGCACAAGCCTTCTTTACCCATAAACTTATTAATTTTTTACCTTTGTTGCTCAATTAGTTTTGTCCAGCAGTGATGGTGCTCCAGCTCCATTGTTTTGTTTCCTGTGCACAGCAGCAGAGAGAGGGCAGTGTGTATGAGGGTGCAGCTCTAGTGGAATAAATGAGGTGCACAACAGTTATGTATGAGAGATATGGAGCGGACGCATGCATGCATGCATCAACCTTACAACAATTCCAGAATTATATTGCTATTCAGATTTATCACTTGAGTTAGCTTTTATATTTCGGAGTTTGGTTTTTTTGCATGGATTATCATTTTTAGATTGGGTGCATATCCCTAGGACTTCTAGGTGCTTTCATGACAACTTGAGGAGGGCTTAGATCCCAAGGAGGAGTGTGCATACATGTGACAGTTGTCCTCTTGGCACTTATATGCATATAGGATGGTTAAGATTGGATTGAGTCACATTGGGTGCTTCATGCATGTGACCATATACCTTGTGTCTTCCCTCAGTCTCTTGTATAATGAAAGAGATCCGGAGCTCGCCATATTGTTGGTTGGCATGTACAGATAATTACAAATAAGGGTTAGAATTTTATTATGGTTCTGGTATGTCCAGTGGATTAGTTGGTTGGATATAAAAACATTGTTTGCAAGAAATAAACCTTGTGTGCACTGGTTGAGTTTTCTATTGTACCCCATGTGTAACATCTTGGTCTTCTAGATTACTGTCAGAGTTCTGAGAGATTACATACTACAAAGTGCTAGTAAAGTTGATCTAGGCATTTGCTAGTCACATGCAGCAAATACTAATCTAGAGTCATAGCAAACTTCTGGCTAGTTTATTAAGTAATGAGATCCCATTGAAGTAAATGCTGCTAGGTTTATTAATATCGCCTCAGGGTTAGGGTTTCCTTTGACATACCTTTCCAGGAAATTTTGCTTGTTGGTCAATGGTTGGGTTAAATCTTCTTGGTTGTCCATTAGGGAAAGTTGAAGGTTAAGGGGAATGTCTTCACCTACTTGATTGTATGCCATCAACTAAATTACATCTTGAGATATATGTATATGTATACAAAAAAAAAGGAAGAAAGAAAGAAAGAAAGAAGTATCCCAAGGGTAGGTTGTTACAAGTGTTATTAGGGGCAACGGAAAAGTCCTATCCTGGTCACTCAAACTCATATCAGGGAAAAATGTCCTAAGCTACAAACCTTTGTGGTAAAGGAAAACTGCTCAGATTCATAACAATTCCATTAAAACCAGGGGAGAGAGACCCACACAATCTTATAAAATTGACTTAATCAGATTTGAATGAGAAAGTTGCAAACATCAATAATAGAGATCAATACACAAAATAGAGAGGAAAGTTGTAGACCAGGTGCCCAACCTTCATTCGTTATCCATGCCTTTTGATGATTACAAGTAAAACAGAGATTGAATATCAAAGACAAAGATCAACTCTTTGCAAATCCAACCCCAACGCAGTTTGTTTTCCCTATGTAAGTAAGTTCTCTAGATAATGATGGATAAAGACAAATCCATAATAGGGAGCATACCTGAGAGTGGTTGATCACTTTGTGTTTATGTTTACAATATACGAGTCATTGAATGGAATTAGGCATAGAAACTTATCGAATTCAATTTTGTTAATATCTAGTTAAAGTCTTATTCAATCTGACATACATTTTGTTTGTTGATATTTAGCAGTTTAGACACTTAAAAGACCTCTGCTATGAGTTTTATATTGCATTTATAGACATAGATAAATGAAATCTAATTATTTTAATGTCCACCAACGACCAAAGCAGTAGGCCAATAGACAATAAAGATGTACACGGTGAATCTAATGGTGATGGACTAAATGAAGTAGATGTTGACGACACTCCCTTGTCTCAAATAAATAAAACACCAAGGAATTCAGACAAATCACACTGCACACATATTAACATAGAATCTTCCAAAGAATTTGGGCAAGTCTGTATCAGAAATGATAATTGTCACTCCAAAATCACTACAACCTAAATTTGGGTCAGTAGGCATAGATGACAATGTTATGGAAATGGCAGCATTAAATTGGACCAAAGCATTAGCATTATTCAACAGCAGTAGAAATGTTATGACACCAACATTGGCCAATACTATATTAGCATGAGTCGTTACACAATCTGGCATCTGCATTTGTATTGACAGAGTTGTTACCTGTGCAGAGAAGGCCCAAGCTGTTACTATTCAAAGGAAATCTTGCATTAGTTTTCAGACCTATGTGGAATGTTACATAGATACTAATGAGTACTTACAAAATGCCTTTAATAATCTTGAGGCAGAAGAATGCATAGTTATGAGTTATGATGACCTATATAATCTTCCAAATAAGCGAATCTAGAATGGTTGCAAAAGTCAGACTGCAACATGTGTTACTTAATTTGCACACTAAGAATGGGACAGTTACAAGAATAACGAATTCAAAGTGTACAAACCTGGGCATATTGCCAAGGAATCAACAACACAAGCTAGAAGATACCAGAGATATGCATTATTGTTCAAATTAGACTTTCTTTCCAAGAACTGTATGCATTAAGATTATGCATTGGAATTCCAGAGTAGAGAATTTGAAATATATCAATTCAATTAGGGAATAATAAGATAAATACTATCCATATAATTGATTAAGAGTTTGAGGGTTAAGCGAATACGTCAAAAGAAGCCATGCAATATTAAGAAAATTGAAGTTAACAATAATGAGAGTTGTTCCAGGTAGTACAATGATAGAAATGGAATATCATGGATCTAGTAGTGAAAATCCATCAAGGTGACACTTGAGAGCACACTAATATGTATATATCACTTGAGAATAAAAATCCATGATAGTATTGATAATGAGTAGTATAGACATACCGAATCAAAGAGCAGAGTACACCAAATAAAAACCCTAGGTTCAGACAATAAGATACACAATGTTGACTTGAGAGATGTGGTCCGAGAGCAAGGAAATCACCTGTATACAAAGCAACTCAAGGAGAATCAAGATCTAGGCAGAAAATTCATGTGAGACCTAGAAAATTGGTACATTAAGGTGGTCATGGAGATTTGTAATATCCATTGAGTGATCTTTCTTGAATAGAATAACAATGAATGGAAGGAAAATGCCAAGGAGCAAGAAAACAAATCAACAATTGTCTTTCAAATATCAGAAATTATGAACATGCCTTGGATTAGACATGTGGAAATGGAAGCTCGGGTGTTAAAGAATGTTTTCCAGACAAAAATTAATGGGGAAACATGAGAGTTGGTGGAGACAATCCTAAAAGATATCACTTTGTTGAGCGCAGAACTAAGCTTAAGAAGACCCGTCCTAAATCTCAACCTGACAGAGATTCAAAACCTAATTGATGTTATGATTGAGTTGATAAATGCTAACTATTTTTATCAATAGTTGTTTGATGTTGGTTGTAGAGACA
>APFE031522722.1:9816-59992 GCA_000404065.3 Pinus taeda | reverse complement strand
ATAATAATTATTAATTTAATATCTTAAATCAATAATTATTTTATTTTAATTTTATAACCTATGATACGTTGTCTTTACTTTTGAATCTTAAACTATCTTAATAAGAGTTTGATGCATTACCATTCATCTATTTTCCCTAGTAACACACAGGTGCATGCCATATCTATTTAATTCTATAGCTATTAGAAGTAACTTAACTTTAAAAAAAGTAAGAAAAAAGAAGATAAATACTCTTTTTAAACAGTGGAAAACCTACCATAACTGTAATGCCCCACTTAAATCTTATCCTACAAATTTTGGTAATCTTTACATTATCTGAAAATATTGAGAAATATAGGTCTAATATAAAATTCATGATTTCCATTATTCAAATTCCCCACTTACCTTCTCAAATTGAATATTGGGTAGGATATGGTCTCCTTCCATTATTTCAAAATGTATGTATTCATCTCACATTCCCCAGTGTACCCTCACATTTACTTGGGAGAAGACATAGTCCTCTCCAACTCATTATCAATATATATATTCATTTCACATTACCCAATGTACCCTCACATTTACTTGGGAGAAGACATAGGAAGACATAGTCCTCTCCATCTTATTATCAATATATATATTCATTTTACATTTTCCAATGTACCCTCACATTTACTAAGGAGAAGACATGGTCCTCTCCTTGTAATTACATTTCACATTCCCCAATGTACCCTCACATTTACTTGGGAGAAGACATAGTCCTCTCCATCTTATTATCAATATATATATTCATTTTACATTTCCTAATGTACCCTCACATTTTCTAGGGAGAAGACATAGTCTTCTCCATCTTATATATATTCATTTTACATTCCCCAATGTACCCTCACATTTACTAAGGATAAGACATGGTCTTCTCCATGTAATTACATCTCACATTTCCAAATGCACTCCTAGATTACTTGGGAGAAGAGAAGTCAACTATAAGGATGGGTGAGAAGTTAATGACATTAATGAGAGGTGGTTGAGATGGAGAAGGGAAGGAGGGTATAAAAAGGGAAGGGGGAAAGGAGAAAGGGGATGTTTTATTGAGGCCTTGCTTATGATTGTGGAGTTGGTTGTGATTGTTGGGACTTGTTGTGTTTTGGAGACTTTAGGAACCTGTGGAGGTTTCTTGGGTTGTTGAGAGGAGGGAAGTATTGTTATCTTGGTCTGGATCTTTCATTGGGACACACACACTACATCTGGTTGGACTTTAGCTCGGAGGGCTAGGGAACCTGTGGAGGTTTCCTGAGCTAGGGATTATTTCCTAGTTGGCTGGGAGGTAATTCCGGTTGGGTCTGTCAAGAGGAGCGTTCAGCAGGAGCAGCAGGACAAAGGTATCTCCATCAGCCACCGGCACAGGTATTCCTCCATAGTCTACTTTGGTAAATTTAATTAGAATGAAGTATTCACCTTAATTTGTGTTGATTATAATGTAAATGACAAAATTTTATTTGTGTAAACAGAGTGTAAGTAGGTAAGTTATCACCTCTTATCGTATTTGATTTCAGAAGAATCTAGATTTATTAGCATACCCTAGGGTAGGAACCTTACAGAGCTCCCCTAATACAAGAATTATGCAAAAAAACAACAAGTAGTTACTCTGTATAACAAATCCATTGAGAAAACAACAAAGTAAAATTTATTTGTCACCTGCAGAAGAGCAGTGGCCAATCATGCTAACCTGCAGTGTTTTAATCACAACTTCTTTGTTTTTCGTCCAAATTGAGTGATTCCAAAGCCATATGAGAGATAATTCAAAGGTATACCTCCAATAGAAATAGGTTTTAAAAGTTCAATGATATGATATGTCAATTTTACTTAGAACAACCTGCATAACAGAGTCATTTTCGATTACCCCACTTAGAACAATAGTGGATATTTTAAGCATAGATTCTTCGTTTGATGTGGGATTCAAATGATTCAAATTGAAAATGAAATTAGATTAATTTATTTATTTCCAAGAGGAAACAGGATTTGAATACAAGATTGATAGGTCAAATACTCCAAGGAATAGCCAGAAAGACAGAGTTTTAAAAGTGCTGATTTACGATAGACAGTCAGTATTTTGATCATAACTTCCCCATATGTTATCGAAAATGAGTGATTCAAATTGAATTGTGAACTAGATTCATAGGGGAATTTACCATAGAAACATGTTTTAAAAATATGGTCATTTTCTCCAAAAACCAAATGTCCCAACTCTGTTACTGAGCTACCCACTAGACATATGATCAATGTTTTGATTCTGACTTTTTCGTTTCAAATCCAAATTGAGTAAGTCAAATTTTGTTTGAAACTAAAAATCAAGGGAAAATTAGAATAGAAACAATTTTTTAAAATATTCCCTTTAAATCCCTCAAAACATGATTGTCCCGACTGTGTTTTAAGAAATTTCATCAAGCCGCAAGCCAAAAAAAATATGATATTCAAGCATTTTTTCAAATTTGTGATAAAAGTGAATATGAGTGTTTTTAGAACTATTATTTCCATTATAATTCATCTACATACACAATTGAATTAAAAAAATTTATCACCGATGTTGATTTCCATAGCATGTTGGAACAAAAAAACAACTAGTTTTACATTAAGACAAAATGTATTTATTTATGTCCTTATTTATTTATTTTCTACACTAACCTATTTTGATTTGAAAAATGAATATGACTACGTATATGAGTACTTTCAGTGGAACCATTTTCGAAATAGGGCATTATGTATGCACATACCCAAATTTGAAAAATGCATATTAATGAATATTAGGGTATGAGAAGCCAACTTCCCTTGAAAAGAGGGTGTCAAAAATTGTTGAAGTATGGAGTGATGCTACAAACAAGTGATGGAGTAAAACCAATCCTCAATATATCTTTTACTTTTTTGATTTCTCATATCCATCATATCATGAAGTTCTTGAGCTTTTAAAATGGCTTGTTTATGCAAACTAAAAGAAACCTCATTTTCTTCCATAGCTTCTACAATTTTTGAATTTGAAACATTCTAAATCTCATTGTAAGTTTTTTCTAATGGTGCATGTGAGATAAAATGGGTGGGAAGGGTGGGTAAATGTTACAGTTCAACACTATAAGCATGTTGTACTGGTTTATTATGTTAAGGGTGTGGAATTAGTTGAGCAGGAAATTGTGTACGGAATGGATCATTTTGATGATGTAGATGATTGGGTTGTGTGGATGGTTTTGATGGGCAAGCAAGATGTTGTGGAAGAGCTGGTGGAGAATATGGAGGATGTGTTTGTGCTACAAGGTGAGGGAGAGTAGTCATGCAATCATAAGATGAACCATGCCAAATTTCTAGACAAGATTGGTGGTGGTTATATTGACATTGACATGGCTGCCCTAACACATTAGTATTCCATAATAGATTATGCAAGTAAGAGAATGAAGAAGAAGTGTTTTGAACCATACCTATAGGCCAAGATTTCCATGGTTTTGACCTTGTTGCAGCTTCCTCATCTCTTTGATATGATACTTCCTGTTACACAGTATTTTTTCACTGTCCTTATTACCCCTTCTCTTGCACATTAGAGGACCTATTCCAGGACCTGTGAGAAGTGACATAACTTGAAAACACCTGCATTGTATCCCCTTGAGTATGTGCTTCATATGCCCTAAAGCCACTTTCTGCAAAATACCCATAAATATAGCCCTTTTTCCATTGGCGTTGTTCCACAGTGTATCACTCGCGCCAATGGGGGAAATCCTCCAAAGACGGCGCGCCAGCTGGCGCTCTGTATCAGAGTCGCACTAGCACAAACCCAGTTGAGTAAAGTTTTTAACAAACAACTTCCGAAGGTTCTTCCTAACCTATTCATGAACTAATTCCAGTTTGAGTTAGTTCAGTTGGGCTTCGAATCTCATAAGGAGGGAAGTAGTTCTCCACCTCTCATGGAAGATTCCTAATGATGAGGACAATCCCATGAATCTTGTGGATGGTCTTATCTACTTCTCCTACCTCTATATAATCTTGTCCTTTTGCCTTTGACAAGCTAGTTAGTAATTATACTCTTCAAGCTCCAAAATCTAAGTACCAAGGTCTGAGAATTGCTAAGCTCATGTTACAAGAGGCCTTGTTCATCCCCATAAGGCTATATCTTTAAGGAGGAGATCCATGTCCAAGTAACCAAGGAGAGAGAGGCTTGTTCCCCATCCCCTACAAACTTTGCAAGGCATGTGTTGCTGATCACCCAGCCAAAGGAGGATTTGACGTCAGAACTTGGTTGTATTCTCTTTTGTTTATCAATAATAATAGATGAATATCATTATGGTTCCACTCTTATTGTCTTTATAATGATGTTTGAGTTGTATCCTTTCTAACTGATACATAGTTGCATTTATTGGATTTTATGCTTGTATTTGTCTTGTTCTTTGCATGTGCAGGTGTATGTTCACAAGGATCGTGAGGATTGTGACCAGCTGAAGTGAAAGAACGGGAGCGACGACTCTTCTACGAATACTAGCGTTGGATTCGAGGTAGGCCAGCATCATCGGTCTTTACTTTGCAATTAGGAATCTATGTGTTAGCATTGTTTGATTGTTGCTAGACCCCATTTAGGCTAGTGGGATCGCCTCTGTCCGCAGAGGGAATTTACCTGTACAACAATTTGGCGACTCCGCTGGGGAGTTGGCTTTTGCCTTGTTTGTTTATCTTGCCTTGTTGTTTGATTTGTAAACTTCAGACGGAGCCTGAAGTCTAGCCAGATAGCCTTCGAAATGCTATTGCTTTGCATTAGCGAAGTAGATTAACACTACTTCAGTCCATCTCCGATTTGGTTTACAAACTGAACGACTTGGAACTTGCCTTGTTTCTTGGTTATTTCCTTGGTTTCTCCTGCTTGTTTAGTTTTCTGGGTTGAATGCCTGTGTTGTCTTTGCCTCTTGGTGTACTTAAGTATTGCTGGTTTTTCCTTGGCTCTTTTGTTTTATTTTTCCATAGCAAACTCGGTTGCCGCTAGTTTATAGTGTAACAATCGCGCCAGTTGGCGCAAGTTGCACATTTACAACCCGCGCCAATCCTAAAAGGCGCTTGTTGCAGCCTGACAGTCAAGCCAGGCCTGTAAACTTTTGAATTTTGCTTGGTTCTGAACTTTTTGAGCTTGGGTTTTGTCCTAAGTACCTTTTCAGACTACTTGAGTGTGTTGGAGTGTGATTTGACTGGCTTTGATCGCTACCCTTTGGGTGTTTTCTTTTTTCTACCAATTTCATGTTTCTAGCCCTAGGGCATCTAGTGGCCTTGTGAATCGAGCCTTCCTAAGGTGTTTTGATCTTTTTGTGGTCTAGTCGACTCTTTTGTTTGCTCCCTTACACTTGTTTGGTGGTTGTGAATCATTTTGCTGCGTTATTTGGGTGATTTGCTTCGTCTTCACTTGAATTCGACTTCGTCTCACTTTGAGCCTAGATCACACGGCTCATTATTGTCTTTGGGATCTTTTTGGTTCTTTGGATGTTTGATTGGTGATTTGAGGAACTGAACGTGTTTGTATTGGATAGAATTTGTTTGTGTTATTTCTCAAAAGTTCTTTAGTGCATTTTTCCATTATCAAAAAAAATATATCTTTTTTTTTAATGGGTTAATGAAAATTAGAACTTTTCATTTCGATTAGTGATTTAGTGATCTTAAAGAAAAGTTTATTGATTTGCATTAGCTGCATTAGGGAAACTCTTTTGTTGTTTGTGATCGTTTCGTTTGCATGAAAGCTCTTCAACTCTCTCGTAATTAGCATTCATCGAATGGAATGACATGTTTTGGCATATAGATTGCATTTAGGGAATTTTGAGAGATTACATACGGTAGGACCTGAAAACCGAAACTTTACTCAAGATCAACTTTAAAACAAATCAAATGAATCTAAAAAAGCATTGGAACATAACGCTCACATTCTAGAGGTCTAGGCTAGAGCCGTGCTCCGGCGTCGTTAAACCTAGTCACTTTTGTTTCCACTTAAGGTTGGGTGATTCCTCCTTTTGTGACTCAACTGTGGTCTAGTACGGACTTGTGCTCCCACGTACCATCGAGTATATATGGGGAGACGCCACTAGGTTATCATCCTTGATCCACAGGAAGTTGTTTCTGCCACCTTACAACCCGTAACGCACCAAACATAGCATTCAGGAAGATTGACTACCGTACGGAAAGTCCTTGGTTTTCATATGATTGCTAAGGTGTATATGCAGTTTTACGGATTGTCTGGTAAACCCCTTGCCTAGTTTCTCTAGAGTAGTCACCTTTGACTCTTTTCGGACTCCTTAAAAGAAAAGGCTCACTTGAGCATTTGTCACTTCGAGATCACTAAATATTCGAAGGCGACTAGAGTCATCTTTTTGTCCTTTTCTCGACTCTTAAAAAATGAAAAGGTCAAGTTGTGTCCTAATGTCTTAAAATTTATTCGACCACGATCACAAATTCCTTGTTAGATCTTTTTTGTGTTAGTTTTGAGTAGGGTCTTTCTTCGTTAGCTTGTCTAGGATTTTTTGAATTCAATCATCCTGGCAGATCCATCGATCTCGTCTCCCGTCCCTAGTGACCAAGGGTCTCCTTCTTCTGCTGCTCCTGAGACACCAGTTTGTGGTGACACTTTTCCTGTTATTCCAAGTGTCCAACCGTTGAGCTCTCGTGCTCCAGAGGACGAGCTTCACGATCTATTTTGGAACCCTGTTTGGGAACCTTACAAAGAGGATTTTCCCTCTACTCCTACTGGTGTTTTGACCCTGATGGCTTCCTCTGATATGGAGGACACATCTCCTGTAGCGAGTGAAACACCTGTTGTGTCAAGTATGGAGACTCCTGTCCCAGCCACATCCTCAGTCATATCTACGCCCTACACTATTACCCCTCTCGGTATTACAGTGCTTGCGCACTATAGAGCTCTGAGGGATGCCATGGGCTTTAGGAACTCCTCTTCTGGTACCATGTGGGATCATAACATCATTCCCACTACGAGATATTTTGTTTCCCAAGTTCACAATACCATTGTCACGTCAGTTCCGACCAATCCGACCATTTGTGTCACATCTTCAACTCTGGTTGCTAGTGTCGTTACAACATCTTCCATCATAACTATTGTTGTCGGCCCGTCCCGCAGTCCAGTACATAGTGGTCAGTCGGCACATGCTGCCATAGTTTTTCATCCCGCAGTCAGTGCCCCACCTTCTTCTAGTGAAATTCCAGCAAGGGGGGCATATTCTCAATACTTGCATGTTGTCCAGAATTCAAGTGCACAAGGCCCTTATTGTGACCCTATCGGTCATCATTTGTATACCTCCTTTCCAGATGAGTTTGCTATTGAGGCTTCAATTCCGTTGAATGTCGCTTGGGGTACCACTGGTTATGGTGGTGGCCAAATCCGTCCGGATCAAGGGCAGTCGTATTAAGGACCATCATACCAAGGTCAGCGATCCTACACGCAGCCTAATTATGGGTAGCAATATTATGGCCAAACCTATCCAGGGCAACCTGGAGGCTCGCAAGGACAACCCTCCCAGGGAAAACCTTCGGCCTATGGTTGTCCATCTTTTACCTATCTTGGGCAACCTTCTGGAAACCCGGGACAACCTTATGCTCAACAAGGACAACCTGGAGTCCAGCAGGGACACCCTTCGGGTCAACCCTACGGGAATCCGGGACAACCTTACGCGCAACAAGGACAACCTGGAATCCAGCAAGGGTACCCTTATTGGCAGGGTGGTCAGCCTTACATACAGCAAGGCCAGCCCACTGTTCAGCCTAGTCATCCATCTGGTCCACAAGGAAAACCCTCGGTTGCACAAGGAGAGCCTAACACATGGCAAGCTCAACCTTCTGGGCAAGTAGGTCCATCCAAAAATCAACCAGGGCAACCTTCCAGCCAGATGGCCCAACCTCATCCTTCCCAAGGACATCTCCCTGGGCCTGCTCAACCGGGCATGCAGATGGTCCCTGCTTCTCAAGCTCAACCTGGTTTTCAACCCCAGACTCAAACTGGTCTCCAGCCGCAAGGTGGGTTTCAATCCCAACCTTCTTACCAAGCGTAGCCTGGTCCCCAGGCTCAGTATGGAGCCCAACAACCGTATGGATAGCAACAACCCCAGGGGAAAACTTAGTTTGCCCCGTATCAAAATTATCAACAGTCGCAGGTCGCTCCTTATCAAAATTACCAGCAACCAAATGTTGTTCCTGCAGGTTAGTATCGTAACCAATGGGGCGCTGGGGGGTAGATCCAGAATCAACCATCTGGTTATGGATATAACCCTTACAGGCAGAGTCCCTGCGGACAAGGTCCTTTTGGACCTGGGTCGTCCGAACAAAGTCAATGGGGGCAACCAGCAACTGGTTGGAACTCTAGCCCTACCTCATACCCACAACCGCAGATGTCCTTCAACCCTCAGCTACCATTCTTAGCAATGTTGGAACTGCCCGATGTGTCAAAATTAACTAATGATCCTATCTTTCATAATCCACAATGGCCATCGGTTCCAACCAAGATACCCGGCGATTGTCCCAAATTTGACGGCAAAGCTGGAGAGGACCCTCAAGCCCATGTAATGACTGATCACCTTTGGTGTTCGTCGAATTCATGGCTTTATGATTCAATCCGGCTCTGCCTATTCCAAAGGACTCTCACCGGCTCTGCTGCTAAATGGTACATTGAATTGACCCGTGCGTCTTTTCAAGGTTTCAATTCATTGGCAATGGCATTCCTCACTCATTTTCAGTTACCCATTCAGTATGAGACGGGAACGCATCTCCTTACGTCTCTCAAGCAAGACACGGCTACGCACATCTCTGATCATATACATGAATGGAGAAGGCATCATCGATTGATCAAGTTTTGGATTCCTGATCAACTCCTCACCGATTGGTTCACGACTTCCTTTGTCCCTAAGATCGCACGGGACATGCTATGGGAGCTTGTGTGACTGAAGAGAAAGCTATCACGCGTGCCCAGTACCTTGACTTAGTTTATTCTCATTTAGGTACTTTATATGAGTATTTTCCTGATGCCTTGAGACCCGGTACATCCAAAGCTCCACCAAAACCATCTGTTGATGGGGTTATTGGCTCTGTAAATCCGTCGTCGAAAAAATCATCCTCGAACCCTGGGAAGCAAAAATCGAATGCTTCAAGCGAAAATACTTCTCAAGGTGGTTCTAATTCTGGAGGTACTTCCGAGGTTAACGCTGTTCAGTCCACACGGTGAACAAGGCCTCGAAAGGAAAGAAAAAGGGGAAAGCAAAGAATAAGTCCGAGCAACCCAAACAGGATTCCTCCAAACCTCCACCCGAGGAAGGAGCCAAGCGTAAAACAAAGTATCCTTGTCTTATCTGTGATGAGGATCACTATACCAAAGACTTCCCAAGGCAGTCCAAGGTTAGTCATTTGTTGAAAGGCGCTCCTGGGATTCCTACGGTTCTGAAAGAACCTTTCCCCTCTCAACAGACTCAAATGGGGGTTGATCCATCTTTGTCTTCTTCTTCCTTTGGTTCCCAAGTGTTCATGGCTGGAACCATTCCCATTCATGTAATGACTCGAACAAAGGAATATCTGTCATTCGCCGGGAAGGAGCTTGAGGTCCCCTCAAGCGCTCCTCCGTCTAGTTCTGGTTCGCTCCACATCGAGAGACCTAATACTGAGATGCCCATCCGACCCCCTCCCAAAGGAGTACTCTGGAGATCATCTTACAACCCAAATGCTTGTGTTGCCCAGCACTATAGCATAGTTGAGGACTTAGCACAGGCTCCATCGGCTATGTCTGCTTTAAAAGTTCTCAAGAGCTGCCCCCCTCAGAGGAAGTCCCTGCTATCGACCATCTGTGGCATCGACCCGGTAGATTCGGATTTGATCACCTTTGATCTCGAAAGCCATGTCTCAAGGCTGCCTCATCATATCGCCTTCCTCATTAAAGTCATCATCAATTCGAAAACGATCCATCGTACGGTTATTAATGAAGGCGCTTCAACTTGCATCATGTTTGTTGCTTGTTGGAAAGCGATCGGGTCTCCGACTTTGAGCCAATCTCCCACTACACTGGAAGCCTTTGATGGGAGAGAATCTTGTCCCTATGGTATCCCTCAACGATTGTCAATTACTTTAGAAGGGAAAACCATTGAAGTAGAAGTTGAGGTCGTTGACACAAATCTTACTTACAACCTCCTTCTGGGCCAGAGTTGGACATATGCCATGCATGCCATGGCTTCATCCCTCTTATGTTTCATTAGTTTCCCTCACCAAGGGAAAATTGTCACGGTAGACCAGCTCTCCTTCTTCGCTTCTTCTTTTGAAGGAAATGTGCCTTTCGTGGAACATACCTCCATCACTTTGGAGAGTGTGGGAGCTGGGCTCTTCAAAGATCCCGCCCTCATGGGTGTTTTTTCACTCCCACCTCCAAACCTCGCCTCCATCAGTATGATTTTAGTTCGTTATGATCCTTGGGTCCTTCCCCCCATCGACCAGATAGAATCATGGGGCGAGGAGATGTCGTTGAGTCTCGCCAAGCTCAACTACATCGAAATCGCTGTTGTATCAACTCCTCTTGCTGAATCTGCTTCTTTAAGCGGAGCTCTTGACTCATACGACTATTCCCCTTGGCTTGGAGAATACACCTCCTTGGATCCATTAAAGGAAATACTTCCTTCCAACGAAGCCATCATAGAGACCATGTCTCTCGAGGAACCTTCGTGGTTCAATATTCATCATCGTTCCTCGTTTCTCCCTACCCTTTAGGAAACGTTGGCTTGTCTCGAGCGGTTTGTTCCGTGTCTCCCTTCACAACCTCTTTAGACACCTATTCAAGTCTATCAAGTATCTTCTGAAGGGAATTTGGGGAACATTACGCAGACCCAACCTATTGACATCTTTGTCAAACCAAGGGTTATCGAGCACATTTACATAGGACTCACTTGCACTCCTGAGGAAATTCAAATCTATATAGCTATTTTTCGCAAGTTCCGTGACGTCTTTGGATGGTCCTATGAAGAGATGCCCAACATTGATCCAAGCATCGTAGTGCATGAGATACCTACATATCCAGGAGCTAAACCTGTTCATCAGCATTTATGCCCTATGCACCCCAGCAAGGCTACAGCAATCAAAGCGGAAGTCGAAAAACTTCTTAAAGTTGCTTTCATTTACCCTATCCCGCTCATAGATTGGGTCTCTAACATTGTCCCTATGGATAAAAAACAGGGTACTATTCGCGTCTATGTCGATTATCGTGATATTAACCAAGCCTGCCCAAAAGATAACTACCCCACACCTTTCATTGACCAGCTCATTGATGAGTGTGCTGGGAGTGAGATATATTCGTTCATGGATGGCTTTTCTGGCTACAACCAGATTGATATCGCGCCCGCCGATCAACATAAGACAGCCTTTATCTGTCCGTGGGGTACTTTTGCTTATAAAAATCTCCCTTTCGATCTTAAGAATGTCGGCGCCACTTTTCAACGTGCGATGTCTTACGCCTTTCATGATATCCAGCACATCATACAGCCTTATCTGGATGACCTTCCCACTCATTCAGCTAAGTGCCAAGACCATCTGTCGCATCTCCTTGCAATTTTTCTCCGCTGTCAACACTACAATATTTGACTTAATCCGCATAAATGTGTCTTCTGCGTAGGATCTGGTCGACTTCTTGGGTTTATCGTCTCCCGAGAGGGCATCCGCTTGGATCCCCTTAAAGTCAAAGCCATTTTGAATCTTCCTCCCCCTACTTCTCTGCGGCAACTACAGATCTTGCAGGGTAAAGCAAACTTTTTACGATGATTCATCCCGAATTATGCCAAGGTGGCAAAAGGTTTCACGCGGTTACTTAAGCACGACACCCCGTTCTGATGGGATGCCATAGCTCAAGAGTCTTTTGAACATCTTAAAACTCTTATGGTTTCCGCCCCTTTTTTGTGGCCTCCGAATTACCATCGCGATTACACGTTGTATCTCGCCGCTGCTGATGCCACCATCGGCATGGTTCTAGTTCAGGATGACGATGATGGCACTGAACATGTTATTTATTATCTTAGCCACAATTTGTTAGACATGTAATCTCAATATGCTTATGTCGAGAAGTTGGCACTAGCCGCTGTTTGCACCGTTCAACGCTTCCGTCATTACATCTTGTTGCGTACCACGATAGTGATCTCCGATTGCAACCCTATGACCTACATTCTATCACGCCAGTTGCTGGGGGGCAAATACTCGAAGTGGATAGTCATCCTCCAAGAGTTTGACTTGGAATTTACTGCTGCCAAGTCTAAGAAATCGCTTGTCTTCACTGAGTTGTTGTGTTCTTTGCCATCTACTACTACTTCCTCTCAGTTAGAGGATTCCATTCCAGACGAAACTCTCTTCCTCATCAGCACCCTTGATCCCCGGTATGGGGATATTATTGTCTACTTGCAGACGTCCTCCTTCCGTCCCGAGACCTCTAAGGATGCTCGCCGATAGATCCGAAATCAAGCCCAACCATAACGCATCGTTGGCGACACCATGTCCCGTCTCGGCATTGATTCTGTTCTTCGCCGATGTTTGACTTTCGAAGAAGTAGAGAGAGTTTAGAATGACTGCCACTCTGGTGCTCGTGGTGGTCACATGTCTGGATATGCCACTGCACAAAAAATCCTCCGTGCTAGTTCCTTTTGGCCCTCCATTTTCAAGGATTGCATTCTTGCTGTCCGTTAATGTCATGAGTGCCAAATTTACCAACGGAAGATGCGTGCACCCCCTGCTCCACTGCACCCTGTTGTAACCGTCGGTCCTTTTTCCAAATGGGGCATCGATTATATGACTTGTAACCCTCGCTCGGCTGGGGGGCATGGGTACATCTTCGTTGTTGTTGATTATTTCACGAAATGGGCCGAGGCGATGCCTACACTGTCTGAAGGCGGTCACACCGTGGTGCAGGTTTTGTTTAACCATGTTATTTCGCGGTTCAAAGTACCCCAAGCCATCGTCCCTGATCACGGAAAGCATTTTTGTAATCACATGATGACCAAGCTAACAACCCAGTTGGGCCTAAGGCATGATAGTTCAACCCCGTACTATCCTCAGGCAAATGATCAAGTGGAAGTCGTGAATTAGGTTTTGGTCACGATGCTTCAACGAACTATTGGCATGCATAAGTCCAATTGGCATCTGATGTTTTTCTCTACTTTGTGGGCCTACCTCCATAAAGGACACAATCGGTTTCACTCCCTTTCAGTTAGTTTATGGACTGGAGGATACCCTTCCTATTGAGTGTGAGATTCCTTCATTAAAGATAGCCGTCGAATTGCTCCCTGATACTACTCCAGTAGAAGAGTGCCTTCTTTACTTAGAGCGGCTGGACGAAACTCGTCGTCTAGCCTCCTTAGCTATTGAAGCTCAGAAGAAGCGAGTGAAAACTCACTTCAATAATACTGTTCATCCCCTCTCTTTCATTGAGGGAGACTTAGTACTGCTCTATGATCAAGCTAACGATAAGCTAGGGGCAGGAAAATTCGAGCCTATGTGGCATGGGCCCTACATTGTGAAAAGCGTTTTGCAAAAAGGGGCCTACGAGCTTATTGATTTTGAAGGGAATCCCCTGGATAAGCCCCGAAATGGGCTTTATTTGAAAAAATACTATGAATGAGTCCAGGCACTCTCTTTTTTGTATATACGTGTGCTTTCAGCGTGTTGTGTGTGCATGTTTTCATATTTTTGTCTTGGTGTGTCGGCATGATTGTCGCTTATTGTGTCTTTTTTCTTCTTGGACAAATGTCTGGATTGCCTTACGTTGGTTTCACCGATGGTGCCTCCCGCAGTACACGCAACTTGTCATCTGCGACATGGGTGATCTACGATCCTCATGGTGAGTTAGTAGATATTCAAGGGGTTTGTCTAGGTTGTACAATGAACAATGTTGTTGAATATAGTGTTGTGATTGAATTATTAGTTGAGGCGATTAACCTCAGCATTCGAACATTGGTTGTGAACTTGGACTCTCATCTTGTCGTCCACCAACTCAACGGGCGTTATTCCGTCAGAGATCATCGGATTTTAAGGTTGTATTTACGTGTTAAGTTATTAGAAAGGGATTTTGATTTCATTACTTATCAGCATATTCCAAGACAACTTAATACGTTAACCGATGCATTAGCTAATTATGTGTTGGATAGGCATTTGCATAACATGTAATTCAACATAATACAAGAAGCAATAAAACATAAAACATATGTATATATATATATATATGGGTGTGTGTGTGTCTGTATGTGTGTGTCCAGAATGTTTGCACCCTGTGCATCATCAACAAATAATACATGTTTGTCTAAATACATCCGGAGACGACATGTCTCTAAAAAAATATGCATGAAAAGAAAAAAGCCTAGATATCTAGTCTCGGTGGTGCTCATGGGAGCACATCACCGCTCGCACTAAATGTCTCAGGAGCCGGTGGATGCGAGTTGGCATCCCCACTGTGTGCCTTTGCTATGCTAGTGGGACATCCGCTAGCCGAGCGTAATCTGGAATCCCTCGAGTGATAGCCTCAAGGTTTTGAATAAGCTCTCCTCTGTCACCACCCTCCTCCTGAGGATCCACTCCTACTGCTGCTGCTGCTGCTACTGGGTGTCTCCTCGCAATATGAGACATGTGAGCTGGACGCTTTGGGCCGACATCTGCATATGCATATAAAGGTCATTAGGACAATCATGTACTACAAAAAAAATCATAAAATCACAAAATCAAAAAATGAGGTCATACCAATCTCCTCATCCCAGTCCTCTCCTTCCGACAAGGGAAGGTCAGGGTCTCCGGTGAATTCTGTTCCCGCATATGGCTAGTCCTCCACCACTATCAGTTGGCGGTGAAGCCACCCGAAAAACTCAAGTCTGAAAGACATCTGCTGACCGCCACCACCCCTCAGCATCAATGCTGCCCATCAAGCCATCCTCGGCTCTCGAGGTGTTGGGTCAGGAACAAAGGCCCCTTGGCCCTGGAAGCTTGGTACGCGTTCCAAGAAGAACGTCACCAAGATGGAGCCATATCTGAACTGCTGCAGCTTGCCCTACTTGGCTTTGGTTAGTTGCCTCTTCATACAGGTCGTCACTACTAACGCCCAGTTGAAGACTGTTGGACTAAGGCACTCTATCACCAGGATCAGATGGTTCTTCATAGCCTCATGGGGCGCCTGTGCCCCCGCAGCTCGTGTGATGGTAAACAGTAATGCTCTCAGTGTCAAGCCCGGAACGATGGGGATATCCACCTTCGAGCTGCCCTGCCCGTATCTTGCACCTGGGCAAACTCGGGCCTTCACCTCCTCCATCTTCTCTCCCGAGGTCCTGCTACCAGTCAGTCGAGGTACCGGCCCCCATCGTGACAATCCAGTGAGGAAGTAGACATCAGATACGTCTAACTCCAATACTTGGTCCTATATTCGGAACACCTGTTCCTGTACGTCCCACAAGTTGACCAAATACTGTAAAAGCTCTGGATGAGCTAACAAATAGGAGAGCAGGAAGAATTTCTTGAGCCCACATGCTCTAAGTGCCTCCATGTAGTCCTCATCTGCTAAGGCCAATGTGTCCACTTGGTCATGTTCTCATTCTTCCACACGATCACCATTTTTGTGTATTTTCCTGCAAACACAAGCCCAAAACAATAAATTAGATCTTTGAATAACCTGAAATGCAGGAAAATTAATCTAAATTTGTTGAAAATTGGCCAAAAAATCTGCGTGGCCATTGGCGCGACTGTTTCTAAAACAGTCGTGCCCATGGGCGCGTGCCCTATGGGAAAGTTGCCCCATTGGCGCGGGTCCGTGCCCGAAACCCACGCCAATGGGTGCAACCCTTAAATTAGAAATCCTCCTTATAGGAGATGAAAAAGCAATTTAAAACAAATTCTAAATAGATAGAAATGGAGCTAAGGACAAGACCTCTTACCTGACACTTACAATGCTCCAAATGGTCCACTGGATTTGTCGCAATCGCCAACTGAAGGTTGCACTCCAAAATCCCTAATGTCGCTCTCCAAAGGTAAAAAGTGAAAAGTAATTTTTTAATTTACCATTTTCACCATTTTATAACTTTTTGACCCATAAATAGGTTTTAAAAGTCATTTTATGGATATTTTTATGAATATTTGTGTTGAAAATGGATTTTACGCCGATTTCTTGTGTAGCGACAGGTGTTTATGCAGCTTTGGCGGTGAAACGAGTTGTATTTTATACTTTTTCAGACTCAGTAAATACATGAAAAAGTCACTTTGGGGTCATCTTTTGCTCTTTTCTGACTCTCTAAACGTGAAAGGAATGTCGAGTTGGTCCTCTCGACTCGTTAAATGGAAATGAGAGGCGGTCTTCTTTAAACCTTTATGACCGTTTAAAAGCGAAAAGATTGTCGGACCCTTGTCGTTTCCGGTTCGTTAACAGTCACGAAGCGACGTGGTTTTGATCGCTTTTTTACTTTTTCAGATCATAATCACTACTTATGAAAAGTACTCCTCAGTTGTAATGATCGGGAGGTTCTTTTGAGCATGGTTTTATACTTTTTCAGGCTCGAGAGACACAACTTTACGAAAAAGGACACCCCTAGAGTTTAGTTTTCCGTTGTCTTTTCAAACTCTCTAAACATGAAAAGATGTCGAGTTCTTCCTTTGTCAAACTCATTAAAACTTAATGACATTAGATTCTGTCACGATGACGTCTCCAAAGCATATGTTACCCCCGTCAAGCTTGTCATCCAAAAATAACTGAGGTACTCGCCAGAAATGGTGGGGGAATAAAGGAACCACAATTATCGTCATGTCGGCAATATGTCGCTCTTGAACATGGCACTTGTCTGCATTTGTGTCTAGGTGGGGACATCTCATTTTGTTTTACACTTGCCTCCATGGGTTTGGGTTATCCTGTTTGAACATTCATCTACTCATCGTCTTGTCACCATGACCCCTGATCATTTGATGTCAAATACTGCCAAGTCCACTTTCATGCCACCGATATGTTCAAGAGAAGTTGACCTCTGCAGAATACTCAACCTCCCTCTGATACCTCACACAAAACATTTTATCCTTCTCTATCTCGTGTCGATGATGTGGGAAACATTATGGCCCACCTTCGATCAAGGTCACTTCCTGTCGACTTCAGCTCATTATCCAGGAAGATTGACTTAGAGACTCCCTTCAGGTACGTTGGAGCCTGCATACCTCAATGGCAGGTTCTTCGTGTTCAACGCGAGGTTTTTGTCATTGGCCTCCGATCAGATGATTCTACGGGTGTTCGACATCGGCTCACTGATTGGCACGCCGTGGATTGTACCTATAGTACCTTGAGGACCATTGTCATTATTGGTGGTCCCTCTCATGTCCGTTAACAATTTTCATCATTGACTGGTAATCAGACGATGTTCTTGCATGTTCGTCTTCGACTCCCATATTCGCATGCTTGAACTTGTACTTTGTTCAGGTTGAAATGGAGCGCAAGACCCTGGATTTTGTCTGTTGAGATCCAGGTTGCATTTTGTGGATTCTTATCATCACTACATGACTCATTTACTGGATGGCTACGACCATGCCTGAGTCTATTCATCGATCCTCGCTGGATGGCTGCGTCCATACCTTGGATCCAGATTTTTATGTACTCTGCTTTGGATGGCTGCGCCCATACCATGTACATTATGTACTTGAGATATCAGTTGTACTTCGTGTAGGTTCTCCAGCGGCCGTGTTTTCAGTCGACCATGTTCTTGTAAAGAATTTCACCTCTCTCTCTCTCTCGGGCTTCATGCTTTAGGGGGCATCTGTTACACAGTATTTTGTCACCGTCCCTGTTACCCCTTCTCCCGCACAGTGGAGGACCTATTCCGGGATCTGTGAGAAGTGACATAACCTGAAAACACCTGCATTGTATCCCCTTGAGCATGTACTTCATATGCCCTGAAGACACCTTCTGCAAAATACCCATAAATATAGCCCTTTTTCCATTGGCGTTGTTCCACAGTGTGTCACTCGCGCCAATGGGGGAAATCCTCCAAATAGGGTGCGTCAGCTGGCGCTCTGTATCAGAGTCGCACTAGCGCCAACCCAGTTGGGTAAATTTTTTAACAAACCAACTTGCGAAGGTTCTTCCTAACCTATTCATGAACTGATTCCAGTTTGAGTTAGTTCAATTGGGCTTCAAATCTCCATGGAAGGGAAGTAGTTCTCCACCTCTCACGGAAGCTTCCTAATGATAAGGACAATCCCATGAATCTTGTGGGTGATCTTATCTCCTTCTTCTCTCTCTATATAAGCTTGTCCCTTTGCCTTTGACAAGCTAGTTAGTAATTCTACTCTCCAAGCTCCAAATTCCAAGTCCCAAAGTCTGAGAATTGCTAAGCTCATGCTACAAGAGGCCTTGTTCATCCCCATAAGGCTACATATTTAATGAGGATATCCATGTCCAAGTAACCAAGGAGAGAGAGGCTTGTTCCACATCCCCTACAAGCTTTGCAAGGCATGTGTTGCTGATCACCCAGCCAAGGGAGGATTTGACGTCAGAACTTGGTTGTATTCTCTTTTGTTTATCAATAATAATAGACAACTATCATTATGGTTCCACTCTTATTGTCTTTAGAATGATGTTTGAGTTGTATCCTTTCTGACTGATACATAGTTTCATTTCTTGGATTTTATACTTGTATTTGTCTTGTTCTTTGCATGTGCAGGTGTCTGTTCACTAGGATCGTGAGGATTGTGACTAGCTGAAGCGAAAGAACGGGAGCGACGACTCTTCTACGAATACTAGCGTTGGATTCGAGGTAGGCCCTCATCATCGGTCTTTACTTTGTAATTAGGAACCTGCGTGTTAGCGTTGTTTGATTGTTGCTAGACCCCGTTTAGGCTAGAGGGATCGCCTTTGTCCGCAGAGGGGATTTACCTGTACAACAGTCCCCATTGCAGGTTACCTTGCCCGTAGGGAGGATTCTGTCCTGGGTAGACTTGGTACTGTCATGCCATAGGCCATTGATAGGGATATGGGTTAAAAGGTGGTTGAGCCTGTTGACCTTGGATGTAAGGATTCTGAACCCTTGAAATTAAGGATTTTGCACCTACTGCCCCTGGACATAAGGATTTCGAAGCTGCATCCCCTAGACATAAGGATTTTTTAACTGGTATTGCGGGGGTTGACCTTGACCTTACGAAGGTTGGCCTTGGCCCTAAATAGGATTACCTTGCTGATATGCATATACGACCTGCTAGTGCAAAGGCTGGCCTTGTGGCTGCTGCAAAGATTGGATTTGTTCAGGGAATTTTTTTTGGATGACCTTCCAGATGAAGGGGAGGAAGAGGAATGAGGAGAACCTGATGGTTCAACCATGATGAATTTGTCTCAAACAAAAGAGAAGAGAGATATTCATTTCAAGGCTTTAAAAATATACTAGGGATATAATCACAATGTGGTCTAGAATAAGGCTATCAGGAATGTGTTGTGATCGTGGGAAAAAATATTTTTAGTATGTTGAAATAGACTGATGCTTTTTCATGTTTTAAGAGTCAAGAAAAAGGCAATGATGACTCTAATCACTTTCGGTTTGAACGATCTCAAAAGGACAAGTGCTCGATGATATTTTAAATTTAAAGAGTAAAAAATAACAAAATGATTGCTTAGGATAATCTAGACAAAAGGGATTACCAGGTAACTATGAACTGCAAAATACCTCCTGGCGAACCAAGAAGTATGGGCAGGAAATATCCTCGAATGTTGTGTTCGGTGTATCACGTTTACAAGGCAACAATCTCGGCTTCCTGTGGATAAAGGATTGTAAACCTAGTGGGGTATCCCTTTATATACGTGACGGTACTGGGAGCACAAGTCCATACTAGTGAATTCTAATGCTAAAGCGAACAAGAACTACTAGGCTTAAAGACGTCAGAATACGTCTCTAGCCTGGACTTCTAAATGTGAGCGTTTAGTTTCAAATGCACCTTAGGTTAATTGAATATATTTTCAAGGTTGATCTTGAAATTAAGTCTCAGTTTTTATGCCCTACTGATGTCACCTAAAAAACTATTATGTGAAACTATATTAGACAAAACCCTTTCAATTCAATGAATGTTACACTAATTGAGAGAAGAGAAAACAATCAATACAACAAACAAGCAACTGAAAGCAAGATGACTCTTCACTACTTTGCTTTTCAAAACAAAATAATGAAAATTCTTTCCACTACACACTCTTCCTATCAAATGCACTTCAACTAGTCCTTTTAACATTAAAAGAAGTTCATTTCATTTCAAATTCTCATGATGATGTAATTTTAGCTTTCAATGATGCTACTAAATGCAACATATCAATTAAGCAAACTAGAAAGATGTATTTCTTTAATGGAATGCTAGGATGAATCTTTCACAGAAACATTTCAATGAATATTTCAAAACAACCAAACACCAATCAAATGCAAAGAATGATAAAAATAACTCATTTCAAACCAAATGAAAACATTCAACCGAAACAAACTGAGCAATGTGATCTATGCTCAGAAAGAGACGTTCAACAAGAGAAGAGTAAATGAAACTTTTTCACATGTTCAATTGAAACCAAAGCAAGATCGATGCAAGGACTAAAAAACAAAATGCATGAAGCAACTAATCAACAACTTCACTTCATGAGAAGGCAAACAAATGAATGGACAATGACCTAGATGCCCTAGCAAAACAAACCATCCAAAAACTCAAAAAATCAAGCAAGGCAATCTCAAACCAATCAAGCAAACAAATCAAGCTAACAAAGCAAATATAGCTAGGGAGAATAAAGGCAAACAAGCTGAGAATCAGAATCTATGAGGATAAGACACACTGACAATGATTTAAGAGAAGCCCTGATTTTGACCTACAGGCATCGATGTGACTGTCTAACTAGCAAAATGCGCTAGAAGGGGCTATGGCGCGACTGTTCAAGAGGAACTCATGCTGGTTGGCGCTACTGTTAGAAAATTAACAGTGCTGATGAAGGGATTCAATGAAAAAATAAACATTTTCACAAACCAAGAACAGACCTGTCATGCTAAATTTAAGAATCAAAGCAGTAGATGACTTGAAGTACAAATTACCAAAAAGAAATAATGAAACAAGAAAAGTTGTCACAAATCATGAAATGAAAAACAATCCAAAGAGAGGGATGGATCCCAAGTGGAGTCGCCAATTTGTGGAGTAGGAAGATTCTATCTGTGGAAAGAGACAATCCATTTAGCCTAAAGGAGAGGGTATAGCCACAAACAAGACAATCTAATATAAGTTCCCTTAGATTGAGAATGGATAAGATCCTACCTCTTGTATCGCTAATCCTTGTTTGATGAAGTCCTTGTGCCTTTGCTCCTTAATGTCAATCAAGCACCTGAAAAAATGAGACAAGAAACCAAAGCACACATGATAGAATACAAAATATTCAACCTACTTAAGAGGCTAAGGAGTCTTAAGCTACCAAATAGCATATGCAATTGATATAGGAAACAAAATATCAGTTGTATTATTATGACAAAAAGAAAAGTACAACCTTCGCCTTAGCATTGTAGGTTTCCTTTGACATGTTGGGTTCCAGCACCACTGTTAAAATCTCATGATTCACCCTCAAAACAATGGAAGTTCAAGGCTTCTTCTTCTTTGCTCCAAGCCAAACAAACTACATGATTATTCTCCCTTCACAAACACAAACTAGAAGGCTAAGGCTCTCAAGATGGCTATCAAGAGTTGCAGATTATTCCAACCCTTTCATTAGCTAGATTAGGTTGGAAAAGGAGGAGTTTATATAGCTTGAGAGAGGGGAAATGGACCTCTTATGATGGGACAGGCCTTATCCCTTTTAGTTTGTTCCATTTTAATAGGGGAAAGGAGCCCAAACAGTCTTTCTCGGCTCTATCTCACCTAACCATTTACCAAACTTCCGTTCACGAAGCTTCTAGACCTAGAAGCTTTGAATCCATTTTTAAAAAATTTCCAAAAGAGGGTTGGCATGTGTCATGAATGTATTACCAATTCCATTCAACACTAGGCCCAATGTTAGACTCTGCAAATTGGTGCAGGGAAGAAACTTAGTGATAGTGTCGGTCTTGAAAACTGAGTTTGAAGGAATATTCTTGGGAAATGATGTAAGAGGGAAATGTTCTGCAGATGAAGAGGGGTGTCAGGACATGTTCTTCATCACATGAGGGTCACTGTAGAGGTCCTCTAGGATCAAGGAAAGGGGATTACAGGGATAGTGACAAAATGTTGTGTAACAAACCCTATGCATTATGTGAAGAATTTGGGCACCCAACACATATATGCCCCGAATTAGATGAGTTAAAAACTTTCATGAATGCCTCTAAAACATCGGTAACCTCAGCTCCACCAAAAGGAGCCAAAGTCATACCTTTGCGTACCAAGGAAATACGCACCAACCATGCTTGTGTTATATGCGAAAAACATGGGCACTATACGCATCACTATCCTGATATTCCTTGACACCGAGAGACGCTAAACACACTCATTCAAACCAATATGAATGAGCCAATAGCTCCAACCCACCCTCAAATGGAAAATAAATGTAAAAATATCTTCTACATTCAAGAAGAGACAACCTCATGCTCTAAACCTGTCTACAACACACGAAGGCAACATAAGCAACAACACCCCTCCTATGCTCTACCATGTGCTATATGTGATGACCCTACTCACCCAGTAAACCTCTGCCCAGAACTATGGAAACATTATCAAATTCACTCAACCACCCAGTAAACCTCTTCCTAGAACTATGGAAACGTTATCAAATTCACTCGACCACTCAGGTTTCTTAAAGAATAAAAGCTAATTTCCAACACCATATATGCAGTATATGCGAGGAGAACCATCATAAACAGAGGTTCCCTCACCTTCCCCAATTATGAAAAACATTGAGTTTCGTACACAAATTCATGAAGGACTCAGATATGAAACCCGTAGAACCCATCTCCCCACTTAGTGAAGAAGGACCCCTAGATGTCATGTGTGTGTTTGAGGAGAAAAGGAGACCAACAACAAAACTAAGCCCCTGCCATTTCACCTCCCATCACCATCACCATTCCAGATAAGGCCAAAAGCAATAAAAAACAATCTGGAAAATAAAATTGCCCATTACATGCAGCCAATGTGACAAACCCAGCCATTTGATCAATAAATTCCACAAATTGAGTAAGTTCAATAACATATTTCTCTTAGTGACCGACATCCCCCATAAGAACCTCTCAAATTAAGAAAAAATCATGTTGTGTTATTGTCACATATGCTCTCAATTCCACCACACAAGAAATTGTCAGTACCTTACACAATTCCATGCAGCAAGAGTAACACTAAAACAAATCTATGCAAATATTCCAAGCCATACCAAGACCTCGACCCAGAGATGGATAACCCCACAAGGCATCATGTTACACAACATCAATGAGGCATCAACATCGCACACTATGAGTAGCACCACCTCTCATACAATCTATTCGGTTAGCTCCAAAACAATCCATAGAAACTCTTCCAACACCCCTCACAACACAACTTATACCTCTATAACACATGCATTTCCAAAACAATTAAGCCCACAAAAGGAGGGTCAAGGCCTCGTTTGATCGCAACATCACCCTTCAGAAATTTACCAAGGGAGAGTTAGTCCTCTGCTATGATGTCACCCAAGAAAAAATAGGACATGGAAAGTTCGAAACCCTTTGGAAGGGTCCATACATCATCAAGCATTTCCTTTGCAAGAGGGCATACATACTATCAGAGCTTGACATGACTTTCCTAAAAATATTGCCAATGGACTCCACCTCAAGAAATTTCATCCATAAAATGCTAGAGTAAACATGTATGTACAATGAATTATTTTTTATGATGATCACCTCATCATGGATTTATTCTAAACAAACCATTCCCTCATTGCATGTCAACAAATGGATCTTTCACCATATTATCACCATAGGTTCGTTGACGATGCATCTTGATGGTCGCAAAATCTTGCTGCTACAGCATGGGCCATATACTCTCCTCACCAGAAACCTCGTCTCTTTAATGGAATTTGTATTGGGTCAGCCATCAACAATCAAGCAGAATATGATGCCATCATAGGCCTCTTGGCCAATTCCCACCACCTAAGTATCTGTCTCCTGTATGTATTCCTTGATTCCCAACTCGTATTATTGCATTTAAACAAGACTTTTCAAGTCTGTGATCCATGTATTTTTTAGAAATATCTGCATGCACAAAGGTTAGCTAGATATTTTGATCAAATCACATTTACACATATACCAAGAGATCAAAATCATATAGCGCATCACATCACTAATCAAATCCTAGAATGGAATGCATCACATATATATAACCATCAAGATACATAAAACATCAACATAAGATACATCCAGAAATGTAAATGGAGAAATACACCAAAAGTATATACGCATGTTTCACATCATGAGAGCCACCAAAAAATGATCCGTATATACATCAAAAAATATATGAGTACAAAATCACTAGCCCAAGACCAGGAGGAATAAGTCAAAAAAAGACAGGGGAGCATCCTCATAAATGAGTGCTTGCCTTGGTACATACATCATCTTGTCAAAAAGAAAAAAATCATAAAGTCTGTTTAGGGCTCACACAGCCCAATATCTGCATCTAGAGCTAAAATTAGACCATCCATAACCATTGCCATAGAAATACGGTGCAAAACTAGTCGATGTGCCCGTTCCAATGAAATCGTCGTCTCAACAATGATGTCTGCCAAGCCAACCCATCCATCGATAGGAAACCCTCTCATCAAGGAACCTACTCGCTCCTAGGTGTCACGGTAACCCTGTAACTCTACCTCAGTAGCTGCTAATTGCGCCTCTGCATCCTTAGCATGCACGAGCAATCTAGCTGCATCCTCATCTGTTGTTACCCCTCTGGATGACCCAAAAATCTCAAACCAACATCACTCCACTGGGCGCTCTACACTACCCTGAGGAACAATTTATTGCCTCGCCACCCTCGATATATATGGAATAGGTGCAACCCTTCAACACCCAAGTTCCTCGGATTGTGGCCTACCAGATAAGCCAATGGACACCCCCGCGGCCCCGCATATGGAAGTAATCAAAGCATAGCTTTAACATCATCGTATGAAAATGTATAAGACAACACATGAAAGCACACATATGTAAACAAATGTAGAAATTAAATATATATACCTGTTGGTCCCAAGGCAGCACCTGGAGGAAGCCCCATATCCGGGTCTCCTCTGAAATCAACTCCATGATACGAAAATTCCAGGATTAGCTGAGGGTTGGAGTTAAACCAACCCTCTACCATGGCATTCTAGTAATGCCCCACCCCTCCACCACCAGCTCTTGGCATTGCCCCTCCCCAGCATGCATGCGCGGGTCCCAAGTAGGGCCCACTCATACTGCAAGAATCGGGCGAAGCATGACCACCCGCTCATAGAGTATGTTGCAGAGCACACTCCTATAGAAAAAACTCCTCAGGACCCCATGATGTACCTGTGTGAGCTAGGACATCATCCTCTGATGCAATAGTCTAGCCAGTCAAAGAAATGCCCTGCCTCTAGCTGTTGTAAAACTACTACGTGGGGCCCCAAACACCGGTTGGGGGATGCCGACTCCACCAGTCTAATAATCATATCTAGTGTTGATCACTCGGCTCAGTCCATAACGGTTGTAATCCTAATGTAGTCCTCCTCAAAAGCGTTAAGACTGTAGTGACCCTCACCCTCTAGCTCATCCCAATGTTGAATATCCAATATCGGGAGGTTAGTGAGTCAGATGACCATCATTTGACAGTTTTCATCCCAAAATTGTACTAAAAATTGAAGGAACATGTCCTATGACCTCATCAGGGAGTTCTGAAGAAACTTCTGAAGCCCTCGCTGCACCAACTGCTGACTCACCATAAGATCCTGTGCCATAGCGGCCTGAGCGTCACCTAGTCTCTCTCCCACCAAATCATCCTACCAACTAGGATACCGCATGTAAAAAATTAACCCCTTAGGTCCTCAAAAAGAAAGAAAGGGGAAAAAATTAGTCATTTTCCCCCACCACACACCTCTTTCCAAAACAGGCGCATGATGCACGTGCCTATTTTGCAAAAAGGCGTACAGTGTGTGCGCCTGTATCTTGTACATATGCGCACACATCGTGCAAACCACTGAAAATACATGACAAACCCTGAAAGGGTTCACCACGTCATTTCCAAATTCGGACACACGCTGCATATGTATGAGCAGACCTTTTGCGCGTAGAGTCTTCACGCAAAACTCCAAGGTTTGTGGGAAGACCGTGTGACTCATGACTAGTCGTGTGCGCGACCAATTAGGTTAACCCTGAGAAGGCCATATAGGGGACCCCTGTATGGCATACCTAACCTAAAAACTCCAAAACTACAAAGACTAAATCTCAAGCTCTTACCTAGATCTCTTTGCGTGAATCCCGGGTACTTATGCTAATTACAATGGCAAGAAAGGCTCCAAGGTTCTCCTCCAAGATCAACAATGAAAATGAGTGGTATTTAGGCCCCTTCACCCTATCTATCACCCTTTTAACCATCTTTTGGGGTCCATTATAGAAGCCTAGGATATCTATTAACAAAACCGAAATAGACGCAAATATTAGTACAATGCCATCTTCATCATGGAACCCTCCGTTCCAATAAATACAAAACATCATTTTTTGGTCTATCGCATACTCAGAAACTAATGTCAGGTACTTCTACAACTCTCTAAATCCATAAAATTCATTATATGTGTGTGTCTTGAACAAGACTTTCACTTCGGGTCTTGGTTGTATCCATTGCAAGAACATCACACATGGTTGACGTCAACCAACAACCCGACAAGCAAATAACAAGTATCATTCTCCACTCGACATGATAGGCTTCCTCCTAAAGCTTTTCATGTCTTGACATCATTTCTCCACAATGAAACACAAGTTCCATCACCTTGACCATGTTTATCACCATCTCACCCTTGCATATGATAAACATTCACGCTAGTTGATAGAACCCCCATTCATGGCTCCTTTCATCTTTGTAGACCCCTTGTTACTAAAAGGAGCCATGACCACTCACACTATCCCAGGAACCATCTCACATGCATATCTTGAAGTTTAGTCTCATTATGCATACACCCCATTTCCTGGGCCTTCTCACAAGTACTAAATGGATGCACCTCCATGTCCTACATTTGGCCTGTCATTCATCCATATTGCATAGCTCATTTGTGTCACTTCACTCGCCTCACCAACCCCACATGGAGACTAACCGATGGGGCCCTCGGATTCAACAAATACACCATACTTCAATACAGGTTACCATCATCATGGGGCACCTGTTTCCGTGCCTGTACATCAAAATCATCCCCTGTTCTTTTGGCAAGTGTACAAATTTTTTTCAAAAGAATAAAAATAAAATCTCCCATCCACATTTTTTACAATTCATGGCCTTTGCCCACCTACGATATCTAATCACCTTTGGTAACAACTCACTAGAAAATCACCCCTCATTTCACACGTCTGTTAAAAACCACTTACAACTATCATGGAACTCCTACCGACTCCATGACCATTAGGAAGCATGTTTTGACTGCCGCCATTTGCATATCAAGCTTCGACCTCAGGATATCTATCCACATCCTCCTATATTGATAGCTCTCACTATCATACCTATCTAACCCAAGTTATTACGATCTATTCATATCTCACATTAATTTCCTAACTCACCATGTCAGGTGATTGACACCCCTTTCCTTTCAACTTCAACAAATATATTCCAAGAAAGAGGTAGTACCTTGGATACTCCCTCCTTCAACAAGGATATCCTTGGGTGGCACATTGGGAACCATTATTTCCCAATGATGTCATCGGTCCCCTTGAAATTCGACATCAACTCAAGCATTCATGTCAAGGTGGTGCTATACTTAGTTACTATTGAAGTTCATTCATTTAGTCGAAGACCCCTAAGCACCTCATTCAACAGTTCTTACATTATCATACGGGGGAGGTACCTGCAGCCGAAGACCTATGCATACCGCAATACCTATCAACAGTGCTTCACCGGGGTTATGCATAGGGGAACCATATTATGCCTGTTTGACCAAAAATTGCCCTTGAGGGTGCCAACAATTATCATCATCAACTATCAACATGTCAACAATCACCACATTGAATGGACAAAAATAAGTCTTTGTCTGATTGTAATCGGTTCTGATTAGCCATCATAACGAGCATGGGACATGCTTGCCTCGTATAGACACACCATTTTTGTAGGTTTTCAATAGAGCATGGGTATCATTGATACCTAGTTAAGATTTTTTTCTCTACTCATCTCCTTAAGAAGCTATCCTCTCTCTCCAAAGTTGATCAAACTCTTCATAAGAAATGAAAACATGATGTATTTTGGCTATACGTTTTCTCCTAACCTCATACACCAGGGGACAATTGTTAACCCCGAAAAATTGTACACCTATTAGTAAAATCCATAAGACATTAAAAGTGTCCAGTAGAATGCATAGGTGGACATTTTTCCATCTGAATACATTATGAAGTTTAAAAAAAATCAAAGTTCTCCTAAGGTCCAAAGTTTATAAAGGAAAAACAATTAAGTCTGCGTGTATATTTCTTTGATAAACGCATGTGCATGACATAACCTCCAAAATCCGCGTGGTTGCAGAAAAGGATGAGTCAGCGATCCGAGACCACTTTACACACTTGGGGCTGATTCTCTGACATGAGTTCAGTCCAATACATCCGAATTTGATTCGGCTTGGAGATATGCATCCCTCAATGCAATCCTCTTGTCCTACTCACGTGTCTTTATCATACATGTACAAAGAGAGGGAAGAATGATTCAAAAAACAATTCTATATAAACAGGGCATGGGAGAACCAAAGGACGAGAAATTGTTATGTTGGCCAAATTTCTATTTGAGAAAACCACCATTCCTTTGTTGAAGCCAAAGAAGTGAAGAGAACTAGCATGTTGGTCATATTTATTCTAAGCAACCCATCATCTCAGTGAGTGAAGAGGAATCCACCCTTGGGGAGTCTTCACACTTCTTTGAGAGAGAGGAGAAACTTGCAAAGAGATTGAGGAATGAAACGCCCTTGCTAAGGATTTTTGAGCCCCCATATCTCAAATAATTTTCTTCAAGTGTCTAAGATTCATCTCTTGTATTCAACCTCTACCACCAGTAATCAATAAAGGGGGATTTTTCCATATATGATTGATTTGTTTGGTCCATTTGAGCATTATTTTTTTTTTTTATGTACCTCTTTGTTTAGTTTATGTTTATGTATGCATTGTTTCCACTATTTAAAATGTTATGTTTGTGTTTGGTCAATTTAGTGTGTCCTAAATTGCTACATTAATTATCAATCTGGGATTCGTAAGCTGACGAAGTGTGGCGCACTATATGTGCAAGATAGCCTATTTCTTACTTTTGTTGTTTTTTATTTTTATGTTGTTTTGGGGGTTTTTATCTTTGTTTATTGAATTCCTATTCCTAAGTTTCTAGAAGGCAAGTATGGTTATAGGTTTTAAGGCAATTATGTCCTTTATAAGGGTTCCCAAAACTTAACACTTTAGAAGGTCTTCGAACATACTAGTGAAAAATAATACTTGAATCAAGAATGAAAAGATGTTGCTATTTAAAACAAGTAATTAATGAACTGTTGATTATGAAACTATCATCTCTGCTGCTGTCTAAATACAGAAAATTGATTTAAGCGACTGCACTTAAGGAAACCAAAGCTTGCAAAAAAATTAAAACTAAAATCAAATTACATAATTCATAGTCTGATTTCTCGCCAGTTAGTCTAGCTATGGCTTTCAGAGATAATCATCAATGACATGAGAAATCCAATATCTAATTGCAGAAAAGTAAACTAAAATCAAATCACAACATTCATATTTCGATCCCTCACTAGTTAATCTAGTTATGGCTTTCGGAGGTAACTGTCAATGAAATGAGCAATCCAATATCTAATTGCAGAAAAGTAAACTAAAATCAAATCACAACATTCATATTTCAATCCCTCGCCAGTTAGTCTAGCTATGGCTTTCGTAGGTAACTGTCAATGAAATGAGCAATCCAATATGTAATTGCAGAAACGTAAACTAAAATCAAATCACAGCATTCATATTTCAATCCCTCGCCAGTTATTCTAGCTATGCCTTTCGGAGGTAACTGTCAATGAAATGAGCAAGTTGATTTCTAAACTAACTTACCAAAAAAAATGAACAAGACTGAAATCAACAAAACAGAACTTAAAAGAAACTAAGAAAAGAAAATTCAGCAGAGGATTAATTCCATATCACTATTTATTGCGAAAAATTTATACAAATGCCCGGGCTGCCTACTCTATCCTAAAACATGCACACACTAATCAGTGTTAAACAATGCTTGTAAAATCATGAACAAGAGTGAAATGTTAGAAATATATACACAAGTGAATAACTATAAAACATATACAGTGAAAATAAAGAAACGATGCATAATACTATACAGCAACAATGGAAACGAAACCTCAGTGTGCAGGGGCCCTCTGCACAACCTCGGCCAATAGGCTATCAATCCAAAATTACGTTCACGCAAGCATGTAGAACAGAGTCTTCTTATATATCTCTCAAAACACAGCTACAGCAATAAACTAATGTCACGGCACAGTGAGTTTTTAACAGCAAAATTACATTCAAAAGACTAGCTACTATGCGTATAAGAACGCGTTATTTATAACAAAGGTTACATAACTATTTTCCTGTAAAACTACGTGAACAGAGGACACGTGAAGAAAAACGTCCATGGATTTAGCATCATGGTCACCGAGATTAGGCAATCTATTGAAAGCGGTTGTTGGATCCACAACGTGGTTAGCCTACAGGTGTCAGCATGCCTCTAGAGATCTAGAAATGACCACGAAAGTCTTCATGTGCTTGAAAACGGAGTCCTGTTGCTGTAGGACTCTCCTGTTTGACCACTGCTTGACCACCGTTGACCACGGCCTTCTTTGATGAATTCAGTTGGACCAATGGGACCTGACCCATGTCCAGGTCATTTCCAACTTGCCCATGTGGTTTGGTTTGCCTCGTGACACCTGCAACCTGTAGTTTAACAAAAACGGCTGCGGAAAGTTGAACCAATTGTGGAAAGTGACAAGATTCTGCAACTCATAAGCAAAAATCTAGTTCAAACAACAAACACAAGGACATAGTCAAAAAAACCACTTTAAATGCTCTTTTACAACTAATATGCAATGATATTGATAGCTTAGGAGGTCCAGGTGAATGGAAAGAATCTAGAAAAATGTGTAGGAAAGATGCAAGTTCGGGGCTCAACACCAATCTATAGCCTTTTTCAATAAGGTTATGAGAGATTCCAAGCTTAAGTATGACATAATTGAGAAGCAAGCATATGCCCTTATACAAGCTCTGAAATCATTCAGTATGTATGTCCTACATTCACCTATTACTGCTTACGTTCCTAACAGCGTTGTAAAAATTGTTTTAACACAACCAAACACAGATGGGAAGAGAGGTAGATGGATCACTCAAATACTAGAGTTTGATCTAAATATCAAAAGCATTAAGCTAGTTAAGGGTCAAGGATTAGCCAAGATTCTAGCTGAATCCAACTATAAAGTGTTGGGCATCAACTCTGTTTTGGAAATACAAGGGGAGAATCCACAAGAACCTACTCAAATTTTAAGTAATGAAAATCCACAAGAACCTTCCCAAAATTTGAATGAAGAGAATCCACAAGAACCTTCCCAAAATTTGAATGAAGAGAATCCACAAGAACCTCCTCACCATCCTGAAGAAAAGAATCCACAAGAACCTTTACCTTCATATCAAACCATTTCTCTACACATTGATGAGAAATTTCTTTTTTCAAATTGGTATAAAGATATTGTAAATTTCTTAATCCATTTTGAATGTCCAGCATCATTTTCCAAAAGTAAATGTAAAGCTCTCAAATTGAAAGCAGTCAAATATTGTATCATAAATGAAAATCTATACTAGAAGGACCCACTAAATATCTTGTTATTATGTTTAACAAAATCAGAAACTGAAGGAATCATTGATCAGTTTCATACAGGATTTTGTGGAGGACATTATGCTTGGAGAGCAACATCATACAAGATATTAAGGGCAAGATTTTATTGTCCCGCATTGTTCTTAAAAGTAGGATAAATGGTCAAAAGTTGTGTCCCTTGTTAGATGTTTGTTGGTAAGCAAAAACTAGCAGCTCTTCCACTAATCCCAACAATAGTCTCACTACCTTTTCTCCAATGGGGACTAGATTTTATTGGAGAAATTCATCCCACTTCAAGAAATTAGCATAGATGGATTCTCACTGCAATAGACTACTTTACCAAATGGGTGGAAGCAATTCCAGTCAGAAATGTTACTGATTCAATAGTAATCAAATTCATTGAAGAAAATATTTTGTCTAGATTTGGTTGCCCAACCTAGATTAGTACTGACAATGCCACAACATTTTCCAGTGATGAAATGATTGAGTTTTTCCAGAAATATCAAATTATGTTACATCATTCAACTCCATATTATCCTCAAGCTAATGGTATTGCAGAATCATCAAATAAAAGTCTAATAAAGGTAATCAAAAAGAATTTAGGAGATCATAGAAAGAGTTGGGACTCTCATCTAATTTATGCAGTATGGGAAACTAGAATTACTCCAAAGAGATCTACTGGAAAATCTCCTTTTCAGTTAGTCTATGGGAAAGATGCAATCTTCCCTACCAACTTGGCCTTCCCTGTTTTAAAATTCCTGCAGGATTCAACTGATGAAGCTGATGATTTTTCAAGGAGAATAAATCAGATTATCGAACTAAATGAAAACAGAGATGAAGTTCAATGCAAATTGAAAAAATATTAGAATAAAATGAAGAGTCTATTTGACAGAAGAGCAAGGGAAAGGGACTTCAAGGAGGGTGATTTCGTTCTAAGATGGGATTCCATAAAAGAAGATAAGGGAAAACATTGCAAGTTTCATAACCTGTGGTTTGGACCTTTAACTATTTCTAAAGTAAAGGGAAACAACACTTTTGTGCTAAAAAATCTTGAGGCACTATATTCCACTTATCCTATTAATGGAAGGTTTCTCAAGCATTACATTTAGTACTAATAAGTCAAAAGTAGATTTCATTACTATCATTGTAAAAACTCCAATTTATTTTAATTTTCAAGTTGTCAGTGTGATTTTTCACAGCAAAGACTCCATAGCCTGAGGAGAAGGCACAGTGATCTGCAGGTTCTCTGCATTCTACAGTAGAAAGCAGTCCCCAGTTGGAGCCGATGTTGTAGCCTTTTTTGGTTTTGATAAGTTAGTATCAATTAGTCAAAAAATGAAAATATATTTCAAAAAATGTTAAGTTAGGGTATGGACAAAAAGAATATTAAATAAAAAATGTTAGGGATATTTTTATGAATGAGTCCATATCAAATAAAATGTTAGAATAGATGACCTAAAAAAGGAAGGCAAAAGTAAAAAATGTTAGATCATAAATAAAAGAAAAATAATAAATTCTGAAAGTGTTGCAAATCCAAATGCCACTACTCTTAGTCAAATTTATTTTTGCAAATAAAGGTTGTGTGCAAATTGTTTAAATGCCACACTAGTTCCTACAATCCAATTGTACAATTTAATCATGATTGGATTTGATTTAAATTATTTGTCGATAGGTAGCAATTAAAATTGACTCAACAGTTTAATCTGAGCCAATGGAGGAAAGAAGGGATAGAAGTAGATTAGTCATTAAAAGAAAAATATTGAGTTGTTAGTCTAAATGCACTCGAGAATTAATTGAGAAAATGTTAGGAAAGATAAGGGTAGGTATACAAATGGAATACAATTCGAGCATGAAAGGATTTTATCCTAAGTTATAACATTGCAAATATGTTCATATGGTATGGGTTTTAATTAACGATAAATCCTAATTATCAATGTAATTATGCAAATATTCTATATTCATCCTTTCATTCACCCACAACCCAGAATTTTCATATCTGCCATAAATCCTAACCCCACCATCACTTTTCGCCTCCATTGTTAAATCCCATCAATCTTATCTTACATCCCACACACTCCCTCGAAATTTGATGGCCCACATCGCTCCTCGGCCCTCAATTTTCATCCAAACTTTATCGGTGGGGGGGTCTGAAATGGGCAGTTTTGGAAACCACCCTCCAAAATTGTTTTTCCCTCATCCTAGTCTTTCGGGACTTAAAATCCAGAAACAACTTAGTGCTCTAACTCGCTCCCAAACGTGGTTTATATTTGACCGTTTACTGCCACTCCTACGTCATTGTCCACGTCTGCTCCATGTCACTTCCTCCATCCAATCATCTGTCACCTATCCGTTATTCATTTAATTCGAAAATCCCATGAATTTATGTCTCATAGATCCATTTATCAATCCCATTGGACAATTTATAAGGATTTATCTGTTCATTAAACAGCCCGACTCATTTTTGTTCATTATAAACCCGATTCCTTCATGAAAACCGTTACACAGTATATTTCTGAAACTCAATTCATCACTGGAGATTTCGTGCTTTCGGCCTCAATGAAAAACTCTTCATTCAACCGAATTCGTCATTATGTTTAGAACCAAGCCGAAAACTAGGTCCACTTATCTACTTTTAGTTATATTGTTTTTCTGTTATCACTATGTTTCAAAATGATTCCTTCCATTCCTATCACTTTCAACCTGTAATCCACTTAACAAGATGCCTCCTAAGGGAAAAGAAATTGTTGAAATCCCAAATCCTCTCATTGATCCACAAGTTGACTTCCATCATACTCCCCTGGTCAACAGAGATTGTAAAATCATTGAGTCTTCCTCTCAATTTGATTTATATGAAATATATTGTTGCATGGAAGATCAATTAGTTGATCAGTCAGATGAAATAGGACTTTGGGACTCCAACCTTCCTCATTACATTTTCCCTCATAAACACAGAGCACCTAAATTTGTCAGGAAATGCCATGAATCCTATGATCCCAATCAAAGAGCAATCATTCCACCCACAGGGGAAATCCTATGTTTCATCAATGTTGAGTCCATTGAAAAGATTTTGCAGGCCCCAACTATGGCACCAACCCATCCTTTTTCTCGTGAAAACCTGATAGGAGCCTATCAAAAGCTAGATTTTACAAAAATATCTCAAACTCTTGAATTTTTCCTAGCTATACATAGCCCTTTGCCTAAAAGAAACCCCCCTATGGTTCATCGATGTTCCCAGACATAACCAAGAAAATCACCACCATTTTGTCTTATCTGCTTGTTTACAATTATAATCAATATGTTAATGAAGCCATCTTAGGTTTCTTGTCTATCTTTTCTGATGATTCCAAAGCCACCATTATTTATAACTTCAGCCAATTCCTAGCTGAAACCATACATGAATAATTTGTTCAGTTTAACACTAAAGAAGTATTCAAGTATGCTTCAATGCTTGTATACCTTTTTATATATTTTCAGGGAGACAAGTTTCCATTCACCTTACAAATGCTAGATGAGGAAGGAAACCTGTAATCAATGATCTTTTAGACTTCAATGGGAATGAAGGAGAAGGAAGAATTTACATATAAACAGTTCATAGAATTATTTATTCACCCAAATATTAGTCTTATGAGCATCACTCCAATGCCAAGAATTAGTGAGGAAATTGTGAAAGTATTGTAGCTGGTTGATCAAGCCACCACAGGAGATTGGTATCATTACCAAAACTATACAGAAATCAGAGTCTATGGCTATGAGCTTCCACACTACAAACTTCCTAAGTTCCTCCCTATAAGAATATTTGCATTGGAATATATTAGGCATAGGTTAAATGCAGATGAAGTACATTTTGTATTTGCAGAGAAGAAATCACAATTCAAGCTAAAGGCTCAGGTTGGTCCTTCCATCTGCAACACTAGAGTAGCAGGAGAAGAAGCAGACAGGTTATTGAAGGAAATGAATTTTGGTCTTAGCTTCACTTGGTCTTATGACCCAATGGGAGTAATTTCAAAACTCAGGGTTGAAAATAAATTCACTGCTTACCACCATACAGCCAGGCCTGAAATAGAGTAGTACAAAAATCGGTTAGAATGGAAAGAGAACACCCTTCAAGAAGAAGAAGAACAGGTAGTCTCTACTTCAAATGTACAAACTCCACTTGCACAAGAAAATATATCCAAGCGAGGAAGGGAAGAACAGTCATCCCCTACAACTGAAGCATCAAGCTAGGGCTTTAGAATTGTGCATAGAAATAAGAGACGTAGGATCTTTGTGAAGGTTAGTGCCACAAATGAGCCACAAAAAACAACATTTGATGGGCTTGGGGAGAGTTTACTTTTTACATAGTCTGGTGAACAGTCTACACAGTCCCCCACTCATTCCACTACTTCTCAGAAACAACAGATGATTCAAACCAGTGGAACCAGTCGAAAGGACACAGAAGATGATATCTTCCATTTTTTTGTGAAATTAACAAGAATAATGAGGAATTGAAGCTAAACACTTATACTCAATTCTAGAAACATTCTTCCAGTTCTCAAGCTAGACTTCTTTCAGCCTTTGACTCTGAGAAGGGTAAGATGCAAATGGCCTTATTACAAGCTCAAATTCCATAGGCCAGGACTCATGCACATTATCACAAGCAATCCTCATTTGAGTTTAATGTAAAAGATGTACATCCAATTGACCAAATTGAGATGCACAAACAGACTGGCCAGATGATTTATTCCACTTTAACTCATACTGCCATGAGTTTTTCAAAGTTACAAGTCACCTTGGCTGATACACAGTCACAACACAAGTTGGAAAAAGTTTCCTCACTAGCAAAGGACACGAAGATCAAATCCTTGGAAGATCTGGTGCTGAAGATAGGATATGATCCCTCAAACATAAAGTCACAGAAGAACTTGTTAAGAAGAAAATTTTTGAGCTCTCAGCATCAAGGAAGCAAATCAAACTGAGACTCAGAAATCTGACATGATGAAGCTCATCATGGAACAAAATCTGCAAATAAAACAAATGGAGGAGCGAATGGAAAAATTGGTCAAAGAGAAAGAGGAAGTTGTGAAGAGGACTAAAATTCCAATGGTTGTAGTTCCTCTTTCAGCAGTATCTATAACCATAGTTTCTACTTCAGGCACATCACCAACTACAGGCACAACAGAAGGAGCTGAAGAACTTGCAGAAGTTGCTCAGAATTTGTCCATTCAAACAACTAGAATTAAGAAGTTCCAGGATGAACTGAAGGAATTAAAACATATGAAGGTAGTTGTAGACGGTTAACATGTAGCCAAATTGTATAGGACAAAAAGCAAAATTGAATTTTTGCAGAAGGAAATCAAAGAATCTTACCTTGGAAACAAACTAGGTTTGGCAAAGGAGATTCTAGGGGAAGAAATTACTGAACCAGACAAGGATATCTTGCCCTATATCAAGATAGTCTTTGATAAAAAAAGACTTGTTGGAGAATATCTCTGGATATCTTGCCCTATATCAAGATAGTCTTTGATCAAAAATACTTGTTGGAGAATATCAAGAAGCTATTGACACTATCTCCAAGGAAATTGAGGACATGCCAGAAGTTGCCATTGAGGTAATCAATTTTTTGAATTTTAAAGACAGTTATGAGCTTGAAGAATTAGGTATAAATGACAGGACAACAACCATACTTGAAGTGGAGAAAATCATCACAAAGAAAAACCTCATTCTTCAGTTGGAGGAAAAATGCAACAATGTAAATGTCATAGTTCAAATATTTTTCAGTAGGTTAGAACCCTTGACCAAAAAGGGTTTGCCCTCTATACTCATGATAAATGACAAATTAATTCCCATTGAAGATTATGTTTGAAAGCTAACAAAGGTAGGCACCAATGCAGATTCAGTTTCAAACATAAGAGGTGCAGCAACACCAAGGGTTGTGTTGAATGCACACAGAAATTCCTTTTTCATTCTAAATGAAATCAGACATATATTTCCAATAAAACCCACTTTTACTAAATATACAGAGATGGATGAATTTTATAGAAGGGAAACTAAGTTATCTATCCCAGATAAGAAACGTTGGGAAGAGTTAATTGATTTACTTGACTAAAAGGGTGATCAAACAACATTCAATATTTTCAGGAACATTCATCACTAGTTCAACAGTTCTCAGTTTTTCCAGCAACAACCATCAACAACTTAGCACCAAAATAGTGACAAATTGACTATCAGTTTATATTCCTGATTTTGTATTTATCTATTTTTGTAAAATAGTTTAATATATTTTCTCAGTTCTAAGATTGTATAAATAACTCTCTTCCATGAGATATTAAAGGTTGCACCCTTGAAAGAAACATTTGTAAGCATTAAATGTACTTGGCTTTTTTCTTAACCATTAATACAAAGGAAAAGGATTCTGAGTTTCGATTCATATGGTTTTGTGTTCCCTATAAGTTTTCCAGTTTTCATTCAGTTGTGTTATTTCTTCATATTCTTAAGTTTTACAGAGATAAACAGGTGGGAATAATTGTGTTTCAATTTACTCCTATAAGCTTCTGAAGTGATCACCTTTAAAGAGAATGAATTATATAAATTGTTTGTTTAATTAGTTCCCTCTAAATCATAAAATCATCAGCATATTTTGAAATCTTAGGCATATTCTGTTAAACTTTTTGAACATTGTTTGAAGGTTTTCGTACTTATGATTATTTATTTTTCTATTTGAAACTTGTAATAGTCATATCATCTTTCATTTTTTTCTCATCACTAAACAAGTTATATCACTGTGTGAATTTTAATAGCAACCCTCTGTTTAAATATTAATATTATTCAAAAGGTTAGGTATGACTGTTTTATATATGTTTTATACATTGGTCCTCCAAAATTAAAACAAAACCCCCCAAAACAAATATCTTAGATGCCATGCCATGATAGTTTACCATTATCATCTCAGAGATACAACAACATGGATTATCATAAAGCATTCAAGGAGTTTCAGGTTGGGGAGCATGTGTACTTGTGCATCAATTCCAAGAGTATCTCCTTGAGGATTGGTTTTTGTGCCAAGATAGAACCCCAGTATTGCGGACCTTTTGAGATCCTTGAGAGGATTGGACTAGTGGATTACTGACTTACAGTGCCTCCAACAATGAAATTCCATGATTTTTTCCATGTTTCATTGGTTAAGAAATATGTCCAGGATGTTGATAATGTGATTGATTGGTTTTTATTGCAGGTGGAACTAGAGGGAGAGTTCCAGCTAGAACCTCGGTGCATTTTACAGTGGAAACAACTCTTTCTCTAGAGTCGAGCAATAGAGCAGGTGAAAGTGTCGTGGAAGAACTTTGGGATCGATGAAGCTACATGGGAGATGATTGATCAAATATGAGATTTGTATCCTTCTTTATTTGCTTGTTGAGTAGATATGTTGGTATATGTTTTTTGGTTTATATTTATTTATGAATATGTGTATTGTAAATACTGCAATGGGTTGTGTTATAAAACTCCAATTAGTAGTATGTTGTAAATACTACATCGATTTGTGTAATAAATCTCTAATAAGTAGTATCATGTTCATGGTGTAAATGTTGCATCGAGCTATGTTATTCTAGTCAGGTGGTAGGTGGAATTTCCTAACTTGGTTGGAATTTTCATATGTTAATAAGAGTTGTTTTCCTAATGTGATCTATGAGCACTTGTACTGGTTATCATGTTCACATTATGGCTTATTTGCCATGGTTTCTATTTTGGTAATCTGTCGGTTATATTTTGGTTATATGATGCATTCTACAATGGATCTTGACATGTTTTGATAAGTTATTGAATGGTTGAGTAATGAATGGGATAATAAGGGTTATTGAAACTTTCTAGAGAGAGCATAGAGCCTTCTTGGTGATTCTCAAATGAAGTTCAAATCCCTATGATCAGATATGCATTCATGGCATACCTTACATGTTCATCGTATGTTTGACTAAATGTGTATCATGTACTATGCATGTACTGGTTATTTTCTTGTTCAATTATTGTATGGTTAGACTTGTTATCATGTTATTTAGGATTATGGAAAGTTACATAAGATATTGTACAGTGCTCTAGAGGCTATCCTAGAAAGGTGGCTCAAATCTCAGGACCATTGGCACTAAACTCAGGAATTTCGATCACAACCCCACGGAGGCAGACCTATGCATGTGGTTGGGACCTCATAGCCACACTGATGTTGTGTTTCATGTGTGGTTGGGGAGTTTCCCCTATGAAAGGAGCTCCAACTCAGGGAATGACAATCTGGGGTGCTTTATAGGCTCGTGAGTGGTTTGTAGTCCCTGAGGTGTGTTTGTAAGTTTTGGGTTGCTTGACCCTACTTCCATAACTGGAACTTGGAGGTTGGGTCATGTCATAACTACACTCATCTCATCTTTACCCCAGTGAACTTGTAAAAGTGGGAAAATGTGGGAGGAGGCATTATAGATGGAAACAAGTCTCTTTCCCTTCAATCTTGAAAGACAAATAAGAACTAACACCATGCTAAATTTCTAAATAATGCAACCTATAGTCAATAATATTACAAATCATTCTTGTACATTCACTATCGTACAATCACTTCAGGTAATGCAACTCCAACACTAACATAATTAAATAAATCCCTCCAACAGATATTTGTGTATGGCCATTAATATTATGGAAACATTCATTCACATCAAATACATTTTCATATGAATTGAGACCAAAAATTTACATTTATAAACATAAGTAAACCAATAATTGTCATGCAACCAATCAACATATCATGCAGGCACATTTTGAACTAAATTCATATGATATTATGCATAAGAAGAACTGATTTTGGATTTGTGTTGAAGATGGGAAACTGAGTTCCGGATTACAACTATCAACCCAACCATAGACAATTTTCAGCCAAGCTACTTGCAGTTGTCACCAACAATCCATATTCCAGGGAATGAGGTGGTCTCTCTCAGGGGAATAAAATCCACTGTCAACGGAAATAGGGAATCTAGAGGTCCTCCTACCTCCACCCACCAATTACACAGCAGTGAACCAATGCACAGGGAATTCAGAGGCCTACTTCCTCCACCCTTCAACTATACAATAGCCATTCACACACATCAAGGAATATAAAGGTTTTACCTCCACCCTGACAGCATGCCACACAACAGTTCCACCCAATGAGGGGAATCCATAACTCTCTATCAAAACCAAATGAGAAATAAGAAATGGCAAATCCAAAGATTCCTCAATCAAGAATCCAATGCCTAAGCCTATATCCCAAGTTGTCAAGGGAATCTAGAGAAGGACCTCTCCACCCTACAACCCCTAGTGTATTCTGAGACTCAGCCTCACTTGAAGGAGACATGTTTGTGCTCCTATCGCTCAACCAAAAGTATAATTGTCTTATGAGAGTGATGAAAGAAACCAATGTCCTATACATAGTTGTAAGTGTCAATGCATATATGTTAATCTCAGGAACACTCCTTCCTCCTTCCTTGTGGTGTAGATACTACTTCTCTATACTATTGTAGCTCATAAAATATTGTGAACAACTATAAACATGCCAAATGCTAACCAATGAGCCTCCCTAGTGTTCTCTTGTGCATACAAATCTAGAATTTCCTCTTTGTTGTGCTCAAGGGTCCTTTATATTTTGTTGAGCATGTTGATGAGATAAATATTCTCTCTCTCTCTCTCTCTCTCTCTCTCTCTCTCTCTCTCTCTCTCTCTCTCTTACGTACGTTGTTGTTGTCATTATTTTTTTTCCTTTTTCTCTATGTCCTGTGTAGTTCCAGCAAATATGGGATGGGTCCCTTGCTTGCATTTTTTAAATTTATAACACCAATCGTGTTAAAAATACCAAACAAATTAATTAAAGATCAATAACTAGCCTTCAATGGTCGCTCCAACAGTCCAAGTTTTTCCTTCAACAAGTAAGTTGAAATCCCCAAGAAATTGACCTCCCCTATTCCATTGAAATTTTTCCCTTACTCATCCCTTTTTTTTTAAATTTAGATATATAAATAAAATTAGTTACATGGAAATCATAAGCCCAATACAAGTTGGGTTTTCACATAACCTAGAAATTTTTTTATAACCTTTCTTCTGGGAGTTTTCATTAGATGAAGCTTTGACCATAGTTAGGGGGAATATCACTATCGTTTGGTTCAATTTTTAGATCTTAGTTCACTATATTTTTGGATATATGATCTGATAAAGTTGGGCTTCCTAAATGCTTCTTCAAACAAGTCATATTGAAAATTTAGCTATAACTTTTCTTCTGGGAGGTTGCAAAGGCTAAATCTTGGATCATAGTGAGTGGAAATCTTGTTGATTATCTAAGGCAATTTTCAGACTTTCATTCACCATATTTTTGTATTTATGCTATGAGAAGGTCGATCTTCCTAAATGCTCCTAAAATCAAACCTCAAAACTTGTCAAATTGGAATTCTTCACATAACTTTCTTTCTAAGAGATTCCATATTGTGAAACTTGGAGAAGACAGAGAAAGAATCTAAAGGTACCTATGGTAAAACTTTCATATTTAGTTCCTCTATAATTTTTGAGATATATTCTGTGGAAGATTGGGGTTTGAGATAAATAAATAGTGCACACAAACTATTTGATAAAATGCCTCGACAAAATATGTTTTTTTGGATGGTGAATAGATGATGTGTGGGAATTGTTTGATAAAATTATTTAGAAAAAATGTGATGCCCCATAGCCCTAATGAAGGATTATGGGGTTGGTTTTGTTACAAAGTGGTAGTAAAGTTGATTATTGATCTCATGAAAAGAAAAAGATTTGATACCCCATATTCTTAGTTAAGCATTAAGACATAGGGCATGTTACAAGTGGCATTAAAGCATGGTTCAATACTAAACCTAGATTTTCTCAAGAACAAATGATTTGGGAGCTATGATACTATGTTACAAAGTGGTATCAAAGCTTGGCTCAACATTAAGCCTGGATGGAATCAAGTATAGATGAAACAGTGATCTAGAGATCAAAATTAGGCTAAAAAATGAAAGTTCTCTAAATATCCTGAAACTAGCATCAAATCGTAATGTTTGTTGTCCTGATTCCAATGATGCTTGAATGGCCTCAATCCGACACCGTATGACAAAGTTATGATGTTCTAAAGTTTTTGACCAACCAAAACAAAATTTATAGGTGGGATGACTAAGCCTTCCGTATGGATGATGTCATTTTGACTTCAGCATGCCAACTGGGTGTATGAAAGGCCAATCATATCTCACCAAGTGTCGAATCTGGACAGGTGGTGGTGGCATTGTTTGATTGTGTCGAAGTGTTTTGGGTGGCCCAATAGGAGGCTACCACATGGCCTAACCAGAGGTCGTCATGTGGCACCTCCACATTGGTCAAAATTTTGTTAATAGGCACGAAGGCCTTGGAGGTGGTCGAACCTGTGACTTACTACAATATAGTCTAACGCTTCGCTACATCACAATGTCACTAGTTAGTTATTAACCATATAGGTGTTGATTCATATTTAAATTTTATGTGAATTCACTTTGGGGGAGAGGGGTCAAGCATTAGCCTTGGCCCATGATCATGTTATCACACATAGGAACTAGGCGTAGGAGTAATAATGAAGAGGGGGTGAGGACCAGTCCCAGCCCCAGGTCATGTTCCAGTCCACAGGACAACCAACGAGGAGCTAAGGTGTTTGGCAGAGAGGGAGGGGTTGTAATCCCTAGCCCATGGTTGCATCAGATGCCACATGATCATATGAAGGATCTTATGCTAGATGGTGTGGGTGGATAGCCCCAACCCTTGGTTTTCATCCTACCATGTGATTGTTACTAGGACCTCCGACGGCGGGGGCGAGCAGTTAGCCCTAGTCCCTGGCCATATCACCGCTTCACATGACCTTATCCCGACAAGAAAGGTGTAAGCGCTAGAGGGGGTAGACCATTGGCCCTAGCCCATAACCGTATGCACATCATGTGGCCCTAATTTGTGCACAACCGTTATTGAGAAAATTAATGAGGTGATAAAATGCACCTTTTACGAGCAAAATTTTCACTTCCTAAACTATGAAAAGGGAGAAAATCTCCCACAGTTAAAAAATTTGGCCAAATTATGGGACAAATAGCAAATCTTGGCTTGGAGAAGCATAACTTGCTCAATTTTGAACCTTTTTTAGCTCAAGAAGAGCCTAGATGGGGGTTATTGAGCGTCCTAAACTCATTGGCAGCCTCATTTTTCTTATTTGGGCACTTTATGATGGAATTTTTGCAATATTGAGTCTCTTAGTGCCAAAGACAATCAAAGGTTATGAAGCAGTTTTGAAGACATTTTGAGCGTGGAGATAACCTTGTAGGGGTTTTCCAACCTTCTTATTTCATCTATAGCAGTTGTGACTTTTGTAGTGCAACTCCTTTTAGTCCTTTCTCATTATGTGTTCATGAGAGAAGCTCTTTTCGATACTTCAACGTGGAGTTGTTGTACATTTTCATGCTTGGTTTTTAGGTGGAATACAAGGACCTAATGTGTGAGTCCTTTTTATGTTGAAATTTTTATAACCTGTTGTAGGGAGTCACATTTTTGGAGTGATAATTATTTATAGGAGAATGTTTCCTTATAGGGGAAGCAAGCCACTCAATTGTTAACAATTTGCATGTACTCTTTTACCACTGAAATCAATAGAGTGGTATAGTTGTTGGAGTATGCCCGAAGATGTAGCCTAGGAGGGATGAAATCCATCATCAAATGCTGATTTATTCTCTTCATGTTCGTAATTTTGAGTTGCATTTAAATGTGTTCCTTTTTAAAAGTTCATGTGAAAACTAACTCACCACCTTGAAGCGATTATGAAACTTGTTACTTTTTAAAGACCCATTTTGTTTACTTGCAAAGCATTAGAGGACGATAAGTTTATGGAGAGAAGTTCTCCCTCCACTTTTCAGATCATGTGGTATAATATTTGTTTCTGAGCAAGTTGCAGGTATGGGAAAGAAGTTGAAGCGAGAAAGACTCCAAGAGTTAGAGGAGATTAACTTGTCTCTTTGAATGGAGAATGTTGAGCTGAGGATATTGCTTGAAATTTCCAAGGAGGGGAAGAGGAAAATGAACCTATATTTGTAACATGTGTTGGAGGAATAGGTTGGTGAGAATTCCATTCCAGAAGCAGCAAATAATTCCTCCAAGATGAAGCCAATTTGTGGGCATGGTACAAACACAGGATATGGACCCTATGTGGAGAATGATGCTTGTGATTTTTGTCAGCATCTAAAATATTCTCATTATGTTCTTGTTGGTAAACATGGGTGTCTTGAGTCATATTCAACCTCATCATCAAAATCTGAAGCAAAAAAGATGGGTGAAAAATCTAAGGAGGTAATTAGCATCTCTAGTTCTACTTCTTCAGTTTGGGTTGATAACACATCTTTTGCAACCTTTGAAAATCATAGTAAAGGTATTGATATGAAGTTGTTAACTCGGATGGGTTATGAAGGAGGGGGTCTCAGAATCAATGGCCAATGTATCACTAATCCTATTGAGGTGAAGGAGCGACCACGATATGAGGGATTGGGTTATGGTCATGGAGAGTTTGGAGAGTGCTCTAAACTTTTTGAGGAAAATAAATCATCAAGTGATGATATGTCACACCATGATGGTCGTAATGATGGAAATTTATCTCCAAGGAGAGATGAATGTTTCAAAGGACATGCAAATTCTAGTCCTCATTGTAGAAAATCTGATGGTAGGTTAACCCGATAATGAAATATAAACCAAAGCAGAATACTATAACCTACTTCTATTATCAATTTGCGGAAGCTTAAAGATAGAGCTAAACAATATACCCATAAGAAGAAGAATCAATGGCACAATACACATGAAAATACTTTGGGGAAAGCCTCAGCTAAACTCCCTACACTATTGTAATATCATACATGGTGGAAATACATATGAATTATACAAATCCTTAGCTCTCACAGCTAGCTAGATCTCAGTACAATCCTCACAGATGCTCACATGAAATCTTGGCTTCTCTCCAGCATTCCTCTCTGCCCTCCAAACTCCTATTTCCTTGCATTGTTCCTTTTGGATGATCATCCTTTTACTAAGTGGAAAACCCTCCTTCAAAACTACGCAATCCTCAACTGATAGTACACTGTCCATTGCTTGACTCAGTTGGTTCACTGCATAGCACAAATCTGATCGTGTGTTCACTAAGTACATCAGTGAAACCACAAGCTTCTTGTACACAGTAGCCTCTACCACTTCTCTTGAAGTAGAAACCTCCTTCCTCCAGTTACCTGCTAGAGGAGTCTGCATGGGCTTGCACTTCTCCATGTGGAATCTCCTGAGTATCTCATTGGCATACTTGCCTTGAGACACAAACAACTCCCCATCCTTCTGCCACACTTCCATGTCGAGGAAGTAATGCATGAGACCCATGTCTTTCATCTCGAATTCTCTTACAAGGTGATCCTTTCAAGACACGATCAACTGATCATCACCAGTCAATATGAGATCATCAACATAAAGTACGATGATCAACAACTTAGCTTTCACCATGATGTGGTACAGGTTCGCATCCGCTTCACTCCTTGTGAAGCCCAACCCAGTGAAGTAGTTGTCTATCCTGGTGTACCAAGCATGAGGTGCTTGCTTCAGCCCGTACAACGCTCTCTTGAGTCGGCACACATGTGACTCACGATCGAAGGTCTCAAAACCTTCTAGATTCTCTATGTACACCTCTTCCTCAATCTGGCCATTGAGGAATGCAGTCTTCACATCCATCTGATGGATCTTCCAACCCATCTATGCTGATAGTGCCAACATAGATCTAATAGATGAGTACCTTGCGACAGGAGCAAAATTCTCATCATAATCAATCCCCTCGACTTGTGAAAAGCCATAGGAAACAAATATTTCCTTATGCTTCTCCACACTACCATCAGTAGCTTGCTTTACCTTGTAAAGCCAACAGGAACTCACAACTAACTTGTTTTCTGGTCTCGAAACCACGTCCCAAACACTATTACGAACTATGGAGTCATACTCCTCCACCATAGAATCAACCCAAATTGGCTGCTGCACTACTTCCTCAAAGGAAGATGGCTCGGTCTCAACACATTCCCCAGTAAGGGCCATGTATCCATTGTACCTCTCAGGTGACCTCCTCTATCTACGCTGAGAAGATGGTGCTCCCACATTTTCTCCCGCATCCTCCAACAATTTGTCAGCTTCTCTTGTGCGCTTCCATCTATCTCTAGAAGACTCTGCTTGAGTGGATGTCTCCACTCCTGGAACCTCTGCATGTGGCTACTCTGCATTAGTCTGAGGCTCCTCCTCCTTAGGAACCAATAATTCATCCACAACCTGTAGTTGGAGCTCCCTCTCAAGGGAAACTCGCATGGCCTTCTCCTCATCAAACTTGAGATCTTTGTGAACTACTGTCCTTTGACTGGTAGGCAAGTACACCCAATAATTGTGAGGTGTATCAGTGTACCCCACAAATATCCCCAACTCTGTTGTTGACTCAAGCTTCTTCCGTGCATCCTTTGTCACATAGAAATATATCGATGAGCTAAAGATCTTGAAGTGACGCACATCTGGTCTCTTACCGAAGAAAGCTTCCATTGTTGTCTTCATCCAAAGTATGCGATGCGGGCTTCTATTCTGCAAATAGACCACTGTGTTGCATGCCTCAGCCCACAAGTGAAGTGGTAGGCCTTGGTCATGTAGCATTTCCCGTGCTACCCCTACAATAGTTCTGTTCTTCCTCTCGGCCACCCCATTCTGTTGTGGGTTATGAGGTGTTGTCAAATCTCATTTAACTCCTTCCGCTGCACAGAAGTCCTTAAACTCTTGAGAGACATATTCTCCATCATTATCGCTTCTCAAGGCCTTGATCTTCTTCCCTGAATCTTTCTCGACCAAAGCTTTGAACTCACAAAACTTTGTGAAAGTTTGGTCCTTCTTCTGCATGAAATAAATCCAGCATTTATGACAATAGCCATCAATGAAAATCACATAATACCTTTGCTTCGATGTTGATGTCATTGAGAATGGTCCACACAAATCAGTATGAACTTGCTCTAAGATAGCCTCTGCTCAACTATCTCGATCATGAAAGGAAGACTTGGTGTACTTTACCAAGGTACAACCTTTGCTTGTGTCAACTTGCTCAAGTTTACCTTTGGGAAGTCCTGTAGATATCTATTGCATTATCTTCAAAGCCCCACGATGCAAATGGCCCAACCACTTGTGCCACAACTCGCCAATGTCTTGGCTTTGCACCAATTATGCTTTCGTACTCAATGTTGCACAATCATCTACCTCTAGTTTATAGAGATTCTTCACCCGAATCCATATCCTCTTAGTTTGACCCATGGCTATGTGTCTTAGGAATGCCTTTCCTTTACTGAAACAACATCGTAGCCTTTGTCCTCCAACATCGTGACTGATACCAAGTTCTTCTTCAGTCTAGGCACATACATCACATCTATCAAGGTGAGAGGAGATCCATGCTCCCTATGAAAAGCAATTGTGCCCACTCTTGAAACAATATACCTTCCATCGTCACCCATCTCTATGTGCATCTTGAGGTCTTTCTCCTCCAATGCACTGAATAAATTTTTATCATTGGTCATGTGGAATGAGGCTCCACTGTCAAGATACCAGACACAACCCATCATCGATGACACCATGCATGTGATGAGGGTAAATTCCATTTCGAACTGAGAGGCTAATGCCTCACCTTCTGATCCTTTCGAGGATCCCTTCTTGGACTTCTTTGATGGGAAATTAGTCACATAATGTCCCATCTTATGACAATTAATGCATCTTACTTTAGACATGTCACCCTTCTTCCATCCATGAGAAGAATTCGATTTGAGATGGGAAACCTTCCCCTTCCCTTTCCTTGCCTTACTTGCTAAGGACAGATTTTCTTCATCATCATTATTGGATGAAGAACCATATCATGTGCTCCTCTTGATCTCCTCCTGCATAAGATCCGACCACAGTCGTTCCCAATCCGACAGTTTCTCCCTTCCATTCACAGAGTCCTGGTAGCTATTCCAACTCTTTGGAAGGCCAAGGAGATCGAGGCTTACCATATCATCATCGACAATAGTTATTCCAACACTGCCAAGCTCATCTTTGTAGGTGGTGAGCTTGTTCAGATATGTGGAAATAGTATCTCCCTTCTCCATCTTGATTCTTGGAAGCTTATCCTAGAGCGCCAATTCCCCCTTGTCACTATTGTTCTGGTAGAGGTCCTTCAATGTCTTCCACATTGAAAATGGAGTATCCTTCCCATGGAGACTCGAGACAATATGGTCTCAAACTCCCTCAAGGATGATTTGTCTCGCCTTTTCCACACACTTCTTCCACTCAGCCAACTCTTATGCATTAGTTGAAGTTGGCTTTGGGATTTCTTGATCAATGAATTCCTTCAAGCCATTATCTTCTAATACATAATCCATTCTATCTTTCCATGCTATGTAATTCAAGCTACCTTCCAAGGCATACTCGAATCTCAAGCCATATAACACCATTGACCAACCTTGAAGAATGATATGAATTCGATTTGCGCCTACAACCCCGAACTTCAAACTTCAAATTCTCTTCTCAGTATATTGTTCACAGCTCCAATACCATGTAGAAAATCTGATGGTAGGTTAACCCAATAATGCAATATAAATCAAAGCATAATACTATAACCTACTTCTATTATCAATTTGCAGAAGCTTAAATATCAAGCTGAACAATATAACCAAAAGAAGAAGAATCAATGGCACAATACACATGAAAATAATTTGGGGAAAGCCTCATCTAAAAACCCCACACTATTGTATTATCATACATGGTGGAAATACATAAGAATTATACAAAGCCTTAGCACTCACAGCTAGCCATCTCTCAGTACAATCCTCACAGATGCTCACAGGCAATCTTGACTTATCTTCAGCCTTCCTCTCTGCCCTCCAAGCTCCTATTTCCTTACGTTGTTCCTTGTGGATGATTATCCTTTTACCAAGTGGAAAACCCTCCTTCAAAACTACGTAATCCTCAAGGATAAATCCTTGACTGCATGCATGAGTTTTCTCCATGAGAAAACACATGCAATTGATAGTACACTATCCTTGAACATTAATCTCAACTGGGTCTTTCTCAGAATAGACATGCATGA